>SEYY01025077.1:102500-107094 GCA_009176605.1 Armadillidium nasatum
ACCCTACTCATGCTCTTTCGAGGGGTATTTAATCCCGATAATCCTCTAATTATTTATGCAAATATTTTTAATTCGAATTTTAACACCTAATTAATTATGTTAATCGCCTTAATCCTTTAAGGTCCGCCTCTTTTCCCTTTGTATGTTCCGCCAAGCACGTACCACCCTTCTTTTACTGGGTATTGGTTGTCTAGGAAACAAATGTCTTCCACATGGTTATGAAGTCGTAGAAATATGTTTATTTTGTACGTACTTACTACATAATGTTTAAAGGTATGTTAAATATTGGAAATAAAGGAGTATCTGGCAAGTGCCTCCAGGCACGTGCCACCTCTCTTTTTTGGCTCTCATGACACTCTAGTCCGAGAACCGGTGCGCAACTCATTCTCTTTCCTGTTTGCCTTTTCTGCGTTTAATAGCAATTTCTGGCAACTTCTAGCAATTTCTAGCAACTACTAGCCAGTGCCTTTTGCTGTACCATGGTAAGAGAAAAGTGCCAATCAAAAGTGATGACGTCACGTGCTTGTACTCTTGCGTAAGCACACACACTTTTTCTCATGACGTCATCATTATGTGACATTTTATATTTAGTGAAATCAGATAACACTGTGACGTCTCACTTTTCTTTTTTACTTTGTAATCGAGTTAATATAATTATATGATTTTTGTTTGGGACGTCATGACTATAAATTCTTGTGACGTCATACCTTTTCTTTAAACGTATAGCTTTCTAGTCCTGACCTGAATTATTTTTCTGAAAAATTTTTTCTTCTGAAATTTATTTATTTTTCTCTTCTTATTTTTTCTCCTCACCCCTACCCCACCCACAGTAAGCTCTGATTTCCCACATAGATTCTTGCGCCATCCATAGCGTATACTGCTAATATTCAGAAATCTCTCTTAAAATTGTATTAAAAATACAGTGTATATGTATTATTAAAGCGTGATATATATATATATATATATATATATATATATATATATATATATATATATATATATATATATATATATATATATATATATATATATATATATATATATATATATATATATATATATATTACAATAAGATATGAGGAATATGAAGTTACAGTGCGATATCACAAGTACAACTCGGGTTCAGATTCAGTATACGAGTATAATAAGCCCTGAGAATAAATATACATGATGATTTACTATTCTATATATGGTTCACATTCTTACCATTCCTTTTTTCGAAATTTCTCACGAGAAATACACTTCTGTATAAATAAAATAATTTTAAATTACGAATATATGATAAGGGGACATATGATGTTTTTCATGATGAAAATGGTTGATAATTTAGACCGTGGCATGTGTTGGTGAGTACAATGTCAATTGATGAGGACGTCATGAATGAAGAAATATATATATATATATATATATATATATATATATATATATATATATATATATATATATATATATATATATATATATATATATATATATATAATATTTAGTCTTCTAGAAATTTCCCTCTCAAAGACACCTCCTAACTTTCCTATTTCTTTCGATGGTTCCCCCATCTCTCCTGTCGACAATATAAACATCCTTGGTCTTCACATAAACAAAAAATGTATTGGAAATCTCATATCACAATGGTTGCTAGGACAGCCTCAAAGAAGCTGGGAGTTCTGTTTAGACTGCGAGAATTTTTTTCTTCCTCGCAGTTACTCCAATTATACAAGGGTCTCATCCGCCCTTGTATGGAGTACTGCTCTCATATCTGGGGTGGCTCAGGTTTCACCCGTCTTTTGGATAGGTTGAGTCAAAGGCTAAAAGACTTATAAACTGTTCCGCTCTTTCTAATTCACTTGACTCTTTATCTTTGCGGCGCGACGTTGGTGCCTTGTCTCTTTTCTATAGGTACTACAGCGGCAAATGCTAGAGGGAACTATCCACCCGTATACCTCCACCTTTACGTCGTCCTCGTAGCACAAGGGGTGCATTGTCTGCACATCAATTTTGCGTGGACATAGGCAACTCCAGGCTTGTCCGCTGTGGTGCCTTCTTTCCTGCCACATCTGTTCTGTGGAATTCTCTCCCATCTTCTGTATTTCCTGCTGAATTTAATCTCAATTTCTTTAAAGCCAGCATCTGTGCACATCTAAGAAATTTGCGTTAGATGGGTCCTACAGGGGTCGTTTTTATCTTTAATTATTGTTATTATATATTTTTATTTTTATTCTCCTTATTTATTTTCTGACACCCCTTATTGAATGCTTTGCCAGTGAGTGGTGGTGATTTTTAAAAAAAAAAAAAATTAATATATATATATATATATATATATATATATATATATATATATATATATATATATATATATATATATATATATATATATATTATATATATATATATATTATATAATATATATATAGTAATATTAAAATATATATCTATATATAATATATATATATTATATAAATAATAAAACTAATAACTAGAAAATTAATTTTTTTTATTATTTCATTTTTTTTTTTTTTTTTTTTAAAAAAATATTTTAGTATAATTTAATAATAATAGTAAATATTATTTATATATTATATACGCTTCTCTATTTTATTATATATATAATATATAAATAATGTTGTGCTCCTTTTGAGCTTAATCTTTTAAGCAAATAATATGACGAAAAAAAAGCATGCATCAAGTTTAGGGCGATAGACGCATTGTTGATCAATATTTAATAACTGTAAACAATTTTTATTATTCTCTACGTTTCGATTTACTTAAATCATTTTCAAGGTATATAACTGTGAAAAAAAAAAAAAAAAAAGAACAATTAATTACATTAATGATATAAACTCACATTAAAATTAACATTGTAAATGAAATATATAAACACACTTAATAAATCAAACACTATAAATTAAAACAACAAGAAGTAACTGCTATTACTTAGTTACTATAGAGGAGAGATGTATAAATTACAAAAAATTATGTAAACTGGATAAGTAGTTGGTTGTTGAATTTCTACAAAGATATGTTAAAATACAGTTATAAGCATATGAAATATAAAATTTGATTGGTGCTGACAATCAATGGAACAACTATGTAGTAAGTGTTAATACTTACGGATCAAGAGCTAAACATCACACATTCATACAATTACTATCACACACACACAGAGTGCAAAGGCACCTCTGAAACCAAGCTAAACAATATTTAAATAAAATTATATATAAATACATAAAAAATGATTAATTAACATTTAATTCAGTAATTAAGAAATTAAAAATTATAACTAAAAAGAAAACTGTTAAAGAAATTAAAAAGAAGCGATAAGTTACGAGCATATTAAACAACATTCACACACGCATACATATATATATATATATATATACATTATACGATATTAATGGTAAACCAAAGCATAGTAAATATTTTCTATATATATATATATATATATATATATATAGTATATATGATATATATAAAATTCTAAATTATTTAATCTATATATTATATAACTATAACTTATAATTAAATATATTTTAAATTTTAAACTACTCATATTTATATAATATATATTTTAACGAAACAGAAGTTTTTTTTTGATTTAAAGTTCAATTTCAAATTTCAGAATTTTAAAATTCCAAAAACTTTTTTCTTTTCTTTTTTTAGAGCATTATATATTTTGGAAAAATTCAATTTTAAACATTCTGAAGTAAAAAAAAAAAAAAAAAAAAAAGAATATTTTTTCTGTTGTAACAGGTTATCTAAGTTGTCTCCTAACTCCCTCCCTTGGAGATATATATATATATTTATTGTATATATATATATATATATATATATAATATAATATATTATATATAATATTACATTATTAGTATATTATATTATATATCCTTATTATTATTAATATTAATAAAAAAATTAATATATATACAACTTTAAAAAAAAATATATATATATATATATATATTATAATTGTAATTAATAATATATATATATATAATATTATATATATATATGTATATATAATAATATATTAAATATATATTAATACATATATATATATATATATATATAGAAGAGAAGAGACATAAAGAGAGAAAGAGAGTGAGTGTGTGAGAGAGAGAGAGAGAGAGAAGAGAGAAGAGAGAGAGAGAGAGAGAGAGAGAGAGAGAGAGAGAGAGAGAGAGAGAGAGAGAGAGAGAGAGAGAGATAAAGAGAAAGAGGTAGAGAGACAGACAGACAGAGAGAGAGAGAGACAGACAGAGACAGAGACAGAGCTCTAAAAGGCATTTATTTAATATTTACCAATAAATTAATAACGGCAACTCAAATCCCTCTCGATATTAATCATTCTGATGTGTTCAAACACGATTGTATTTTAGTATGAGATATAAAATATCTAAATCTTTATAAACGAACTTCTTTAGTTATAAAGACCAACACCAGAGAGTCATTAATAATACTGAAGATTAGTTTACTCATTTGTTTCCTGCATATATTTATTTTTAATTCACTAATATTGAATTTATTTTCAGAATTTTTCAAATAGATTTGGAGATTATCATTTTTACATGAGTGATTAGACTTTATTAAACAATCTATGTGG
>SEYY01025078.1:0-5000 GCA_009176605.1 Armadillidium nasatum
ATTATTATTATTATATATATATATTATTATTAATTATTATATATAATATTATATATTATTATTATATATATACAGACTTAATAATTTAATATTTTGTATTAGTTTTGAGAAGAATTTTCCCTTTAAACTTTGAGATTTTCTTTATATAACCGTCTGTGAGTGAGAAATTCGACCTTTGACCTCGTTGCCCTCGTTGCCCTCGTTGCCCTCGTTGCCCTCGTTGCCCTCTACATGAGTTACGGTTGGAGGAGTTCTTTCTAAGCCTTCTCACCGGTATTCCTTTTTTGAACCGCTATGGCTTAGTTTTAACTCGCAGACATACCATCTTAAAGGTCGTTGGTTCGAGTCCTTTGGCAGACATTAATATGTTACAATTATATATATATATATATATATATATATATATATATATATATATATATTATATATATATATATATATATATATATATATATATATATATATATATATATATATATATATATATATATATATATATATATATTTAGAGCAATTTATGACTCTTGAATGTTGATCAGCTGTTTGCAGTTTCTAAATATCTTGAAGTTTTTTTTTAACATTGAGTTGTTGAGAAGAGAGTTAAAATGCTTCCATAGTAACAGGCCTAGTTAGCCGGCGATTGTATTTCAGCTCAGAAAACTCAACTCTTGTTAAGTAAAACTGACAAATAAAATGAAAGTAAAACTGACAAACCATTCAAACTCAGCTGGAACAATATATATATATATATATATATATATATATATATATATATATATATATATATATAATATATATATATATATATATATATATATATATATATATATATATATATATTATATATATATATATATATATGACTGTGTTGAGTCGCCTTTTGAACCTTTTGATTGAAAAACGGAAAAATGACTGAGGCATAAAATTTATCTCATGCTTCCTAAAGAATTCGCTAAAAGAGAAAAAATGATAAAACTGCAACACTTAGAGTACGAGAGAGAGAGAGAGAGAGAGAGAGAGAGAGAGAGAGAGAGAGAGAGAGAGAAAAGAAATAAAATAAGGGGAGGAAAGAGGGAGGAAAAGAGAATGAATAAGAAAGAGAAAGAGAGAGAGAGAGAGAGAGAGAGAGAGAGAGAGAGAGAGAGAGAGAGAGAGAGAGAGAGAGAGAAAGAAATTGAGATATAAATGAATAGATATTAGTTAGAGAGAATAGGTTAGAATAAATATAAATACATAAATAAAAAGAGAAAAAAATGATAAAACTATAAACTTAGAGTACGATAGAGAGAGAGAGAGAGAGAGAGAGAGAGAGAGAGAGAGAGAGAGAGATAGATAGATAGATAGATGATAGATAGATAAATAGATAGATAGATAGGATAGATAGATAGATAGATAGATAGATAGATAGATAGATAGATAGATAGATAGATAGATAGATAGATAGTTCGATAGATAGATAGAAAGAGAGAGAAAGAGAAGGAGAAGGAAAAAAGAAGAAGATAGATAGATAGATAGATAGATAGATAGATAGATAGATAGGTGGATAGAGAGAGATAGAGAGACGAAGTGTGAGGAATAAAAATTGGGGGAGTATTGAGGGAATTAAAGGAGAATGAGTAATTGTTTTAAGGGGAAATATAGGAAGAAGAGTAAAGAGAGATAGAGATAGAGATAGATAGATAGATAGATAGATAGAGAGAGAGAGAGTGAGTGAGAGAGAAAAATTGTTTAGAAGAAGGAAAAAATAATAAAACTGTAAATCAAGGTTAATATTTATTAAATAAAAATTATAAATTTTATTTAAAATATAAAATTAAATAAAAAAATAATAATAACAATAATAATAATAATAATAATAATAATAATAATAATAATAATAATAATAATAATAATAATAATAATAATAATAATAATAATAATAATAATAATAATAATAATAATAATAATAATAATCATGAAAAAGAATTAAAAGAAAAAAATACAAATAAAAAAAGAGAAAAAAATTACAGAAAAAAAAGGAAATAATTAACTTTAAAATTTTTTTTAAAGAAATAAATAAATAAAAAAAATTAAAATAAATTAAAAAAAAAAGAATTAAATAAATGAAGATAGAGAATATGAAAGAAAAATAAAAGTAAAAAGAAAAAAAAAAAAAAATTTTCAAAGGGAAAGAAAATGAAAAGATAAAAAGATAAAAGAGATGCATATTAGAAATAAATGAAAAAAAGATATTTCTTTTGTTATTTTTTTTTAATATAAAAAAAAATTGAGCGTTTTAAAAAAATACCAAATTATTCATGCATATCGTGTAAAGTGGCGTATGAAATTCTCTCTAACTAAAGGCATTTCAAAATTTATATATATATATATATATATATATATATATATATAATTATATATATATATATATATATATATATATATATATATATATATATATATATATATATATATATATATATATAATATATATATATATATATATATATATATATATATATATATATATATATATATATATATATATATATATATATATATATAATATATATATATATATATATATATATATATATATATATTATATATATATATATATATATATATATATATATATATATATATATATATATAATATATAGTATATATATATATATATATATATATATATATATATATATATATATATATATATATATATATATATATATATATATATATATATATATATATATATATATATATTATATATATATATATATATATATATATATATATATAATATATATATATATATATATATATATATATATATATATATATATATATATATATATATATATATATATATATATATATAATATATATATATATATATATATATATATATATATATATATATATATATATATATATATATATATATATATATATATATATATATATATATTACTATATATATATATATATATATATATATATATATATATATATATATATATATATATATATATATATATATATATATATATATATATATATATATATATATATATATATATATATATATATATATATATATATATTTATATATATATATATATATATATATATACATTAAGATAATCTGATGAGAGTATTCTTCTGATGGGATAAGAAACAAAATGATTAGAAAGAAATCAAAAGATATAAGAAGTGTTAAGAGGTAACAAGTGTCTGTAACATAGATCTTGAAATTAGAAAGAGTCTACAAGTGCCAATAAACATAGATCTTGAAACTAGAAAGTCTTCAAGTGCCTGTAACATAGATCTTGAGTCCTCTTCACCAGAAATTTTATAAGAATGTTTTTTTAATTAGTAAAATGTTTTTTACTTTTTACTGCATCACAATTAATTTTCAACATACATTGAAATATTTTAATTAATCTTTAATTTACACGGTGGAGCTTCAAATATACCTTAATTGTTTTTATTTTTTCCTTCATCTGCCATTAAATTTATCTACTCATTTATTAAATTAGGGCTTGTAAAAAACCCACCAGAATTGGGAGGACCCTTTTAGATCGTTTGACTATTTGATCACTTCTATTTTTAACAAAGTCAAAAAAAAAAAAAGGTAATTTTTTTTCAATGCCCAAAACCTCAATTCCTTTATCTCTCTCTCTTTTACGTGAAATTCTTCGTATTCATTTAAACACAAATTAATTCATTTTAATCCTTAATATTCTAATTGCTTCATTCTCTCACTAATTCTCTGGATAGAATTACATTTCCAAGTTAGAGCAAACTTTTAACTCAAAATTTCCCTAAGATAATAAAAATTGTCGAATAATGAGATACAAATTTAAGACAATAAAGAATGTTTAATAATAAATATACCCAACATAGTTTTGAAAGTTTGAGTTGATGAAGCAAGCAATGAGATGAGCAATAATTACTCTCAGTAAAATAAGATGGAGAGCAGATTATCTATAAAATTCTCATTCAGGTACAAAATTATAGCAAGCCCCTTTGCTTCCACACAATTATATGATTCAAGTATCCCTCATTGCGCTTATGTCTGTCCCTTCTTACAGTTTTGTCACTAATATTTGTTTGTTTCTGAAATCTCTCAAATACTATCATACATTTTTTTTTATATGTGTGGTTTATCGTTCATAAGCAACTTTATTAAGACATGAATGCTTGAGAAATTTTGTACATACATAATATTATATATATATATATATATATATATATATATATATATATATATTATATATATATATATATATATATATATATATATATATATATATATATATATATATATATATATATATATATATATATATATATATATATATATATATATATATATATATATATATATATATATTATATATATATATATATATATATATATATATATATATATATATATATATATATATATATATATATATATATATATATATATATATATATATATATATATATATATATATATATATCGCTTCTCTGGAAGAACATTGACTCAAGTAAAAACTACAGAGTTCTTTAGAAATCGCAATCAAAAATTTCATTTTCATGGCTGGAATTATTTAGACAATAAGGAATACTGTTTGTTCTCTAGCGGGGAAGAAAATACATTTCAATTATGTCGTTGTTCCATCGGGTAAAATAACATTTTTTGGTATTGTCGTACTTACTTAAAAAAAAATTGCACTTGCTTCATTGTTCCGCTGGAGAAGCAATATATATATATATATATATATATATATATATATATATATATATATATATATATATATATATATATATATATATATATATATATATATATATATATATATATATATATATATATATACATTAGCATGAAAGTGTCTTAAATCTAAAAGCATCTTCCCTACTTAAGAAGCTCTTTGGATTAAGACGCAATATAAATATACATCATCTTCATCTCTCTCTTAAATATATAAACATCATGGAGGGGAAAAAAATATATTTTGCAGCAA
>SEYY01025079.1:0-22537 GCA_009176605.1 Armadillidium nasatum
GCGAAAGAAAAAATGAAAGGCGGTGCGGTGCGGTGCGAAGAAAAAATGCGGTGCGGTGCGGTGCGGTGGTGCGGGCCCTGGTGCGCACCGCACCATAATTGTATCCTGCGATAATCTTCTGTTCCGTAAGATTATATATATATATATATATATATATATTATATAATATAATATATATATATATATATATATATATATATATAATATATTATATATATTATATATATATATATATATATAATGAGTGGAATCATGAGTGGAACCATCCCAGATCTGTGAAACGTACTCCATATACAATGAAAACAGCACACCTATGAAAACTAAGCATATTTCGAAGGAGCCCCAGAACATTCAACCTCACAGAAGCTTATTTTGAAAGAGAAGTATTGTGATCCTTCCATGAAAGATTACGACTTACGAGAATTTAAAGACAGACAGTAGAGTACAGTAAGATTTAGCATAGCGGTTAAGTCTGGGGTCGGAGAGTTGGACGCAGAAAGGATGAAGTGTATATATACTATTATATATATATATATATATATATATATAATATATATATATATATATATATATATATATATATATATATATATATATAGTTTCTCCGCGGTGGGCAAAGGCCAGAGGCCTACCAAATTCCACCGGAGTTGGGAAAGATCTATTATCATGGTCGATGGTGGCCGACGTGTCCAGATACACGGCGTTTGAAAGTATGCAAGTCAAAGGAAGTTGGGAAAACAGATGAAGGGAGTGTGTTCCAGACTTTACCAGTAAAGTATATGTAAGACTGAGCATAGCGGTTAAGTCTGGGGTCGGAGAGTTGGACAGAGAAAGGATGAGAATGTGTAGAAAGGCGTGTCGCACGAGCTCTTCTCAATGGAGGAGGTATGCGACGAGAGAGTTCAGAAGAGCAGTGTCCGTTGTAATAGCGATAGTAAAGAGAGAGTGACGCAACATTCGACGGGCAGAAAGAGATTGAAGAGAGTTAGTAAGAGCAGGAGAGTTGATGAGACGAAATGCCCTTGACTCCACCTTTCTCAAGGAGAGCTGTATGTGTGGAACCACCCCAGATGTGCGAAGCATACTCCATACAGGGGCGAACAACACCCTATACAGAGCAAGCAACTGGGGTGGCGTGAAGTAATTCTGAAGGCGCCTCAGAACACCCAACCTCTTAGAAGCTTGTTTAGAAAGAGAAGTAATGTGATCTTTCCAAGAAAGATCACGAGAAAAAGAAACACCAGAATATTAAGGACAGATGAAGGCTTGAGTTGTGTGTTTTCGAAGAAGATATCATAGTTGTGTGGAAGATTGTGTCGAGTGGAGAGATGAAGGAATTGAGTTTTTGAGGCATTGAAAACAACCATGTTTTCTCTGCCCCAATTTGAAATACGAGAAAGATCAGAGGTTAGTTGCTCCAAGGCTACCTTCTCGAGTCTATCAACTGCTGTTGGGTGGACGTTTTTCAAACTGGAAGGAATAATGAAGGGTGGAGTCATCAGCATAGGAGTGGATAGGAGATGAGGTATAGAGAAGGTCATTAATGAAAAGTAGAAAAGTGTTGGGGATAGGACAGAACCTTGAGGAACACCACTATTAATAGATTTAAAGGAAGAACGGTTTCCGTCTACAACAGCTGCTATAGAACGACCGGAAAGGAAATTAGAGAGAAGATCACAGAGAGAAGGATAGGTACCGAAAGAGGGAAGTTTAGAAATCAAAGCTTTGTGCCAGACTCTATCGAAGGCTTTCGATATGTCCAGCGCACAGCAAAAGATTCACCGAAATGCCGAAGAGCGGAGGACGAAAGAGTCAGAGAGAAGGGAAAGAAGATCACCCGTAGAGCGTTTCTTACGAAAGCCATACTGGCGATCAGAGATAAGATTAGAAGAATTGAGATGTTTCCAAATCTTCCTGTTAAGGATAGATTCGAAAACTTTAGAGAGAACGGAGTCAAAGAAAAGGACGGTAGTTGGAGGGTTGAGAGGGGTCCCCCTTCTTCGGCACAGGCTGAATGAGCGCACGTTTCCAGCAAGAAGGGAAGGTTGAAGTAGAAAGACACATAGACGAAAAAGTTTACCAAGGCAGGGTGCAAGCTCGGAAGCACAAGTTTTGAGAACCACGGGAGAATACCATCAGGACCGTACGCCTTCTTAGTATTAAGCTCAGAGAGAGCAGAAGTGACATCTTTAGAAGAAATTCTAATTTTAGGCATAATGAGTTAGAGGGGTTGAAGGAGTAGGAACAGCTCCGGAATCGTCTAAGGTTGAATTAGGCAAAGTTTGAGCAAAGAGTTCAGCTTTAGAAGAAGGTAAAACAGCAGTTGTGCCGTCGGAAGATATTAAAGGAGGGAAAGGGAAGAAGCAAAGTTAGAGTTGACATTTTTTGCAAAATGCCAGAAAGAACGTGAAGAAGAGGAACCAGGAAGATTATTGCATTTTCTACGGAGAAAGGAGTTTTTATTGTTACGAAGGATAGATTTTGTACGATTCCGGGATGAAATATAAGTAGCGTGAGTTTCTGGAGTTTGAAGACGACGGTAATCCCTGAAGGCAGCATCCCTGCGGATAGCACGAGAACAAGCAGAGTTAAACCAAGGTTTGTTGGTTTAGTAGAAGGGAAAGAAAATGAATGTACGCCTATTTTAGAGAGAATTACCTCGGTAATGCGTTCTGCACACTCCGAGGACCCCTCCCACGGAAGCAATAATCATTCCACGGGAAATCGAAGAAGTACGACCGCAAGTCCGACCAGCTTGCGGCACCGAAGTGCCACAAACGTTTCCTTTCGTAGAAGGGGGTCTTTCCTGCGGAAGACTTGAAGAGATAGAAGAAGATACAGAGATAAGAAGGTGATCGGATGAACCCAGAGGAGGAAAGAGTTTAACAGTATAAGGAGAAGGGATTAGAAGTTAGGAAAAGGTCTAGAATGTTGGGTTCATCTCCAAGACGATCAGGGATAAGTAGGGAGCTGCACCAACTGCTCAAGGTCGTTTGGATAGCGAAAAGGAAGGCACGTTCACCAGCTGTATCATGAAACTAGAATGAAAGCCATTGGCGGTGGTGAACATTGAAATCACCTAATTTGATGATTTCAGAGAAAGGAGAGAAGAGAGAATGTGCTTTATTTTGGAGTTTAAATAGTCGGAATTTAGCATAGTCAGTAGAATTAGGAGATAAATAACAAACAAATGAATTATATATATATATATATATATATATATATATATATATTATATATATATATATATATATATATATAATATATATATATATAATTATATATATATATATATATATATATATATATATATATATATATATATATATATATATATATATATATATATATATATATATATATATATATATATATATATATATATATATATATATATATATATCATTCAATTGTAATGTTGGTGCGGAGGTGCGCTTAGATTAGAGTTTGGGCGGTGCGGTGGGAGCACCGCATTTTGCTTCCGGTGCGGTGTGGTGCGCAAAAATGACAGTTGGTGCGGTGGGTGCGGTGCACGACAACCTGGTGCGGGTTGGTGCGGTGCGGAAAATTCCGGAGCTCGGCCACCCTATACTGAGATATAAATATCGATATATCGGGTTTGAAAATATAATCGATATTTTTTCGATACTATCGTAAAAAAGTATTTATATCGATATATATCGAAACTTTTGCAGCATCCCTAACCGTGTGTTCGTGACATCGTGTTGTTGGCGGGTTTGCATCTATATGACATTCCCACAATTTTGTCCTGTTTGTTTCCTGGAGAAATCGTTATTACTTTCTTAAAAGAAGCTAAATTATATGATCTGATTTAAGGTGAAAATAAAATATATATATTTCTACTATAAAAATAATTAAATTGAAATAATTTAAAAGTGGTCTTTTGACAGAACATAGAAGTTGTCTATTGATAATTTTGAAGCTTGTCTTTTGACTGGTTTTTGAAGCCAGTCTTTTGACGGAATTTTGAAATCTGTCTTTTGATGGGATTTTGAAGTTTGTCTTTTGACAGAACAGATAAGGAGTTATCTGTTAATAAAACAGTAAATGAATATTTGTAATATTTTGAGGAAGGATATAAATGAGTGAAATAAAGAAAATAAGATAGTAATGGTAAAAATGGTGTTATTTGAAAGTTATAATAGTGATGATAATTTTATAATTAAATGAAGAACCAGTAATTGCATTGCTGGAAAAATAAAAAAAAAGAATGTGGGTTTCATAGTTGACATATAGATAAGGTTCACTTGTTCAGAGCTCATGATGACCTTTAATGGAAGGATCCAATTTGAAAATTTTTTTTAGTACTAGTTCTGCCACAGTTTTGATCATATATATATATATATATATATATATATATATATATATATATATATATATATATAATATATATAATTATATATAAATATATGGTAATAATTTGATATAGCACGAACCTCTCCTATTTTCACTATATTGAAAATATGAAGTCAAAATATGTTTACATGCATTCTACACATACTTTTCTTTGGCGGTAGAGTAATATAAATAAATTATAAAAAGAGAAACTATTAAAAAAAAGAAAAAACTGATATTTTTACTACGAATGGTGAAGCAACTGTTCTTCGACTGGCCTTCGTTTGTACAAAAATAGCAAAATCAATTGAATAACAGGTTGCCATATTTGTCCTTCGACTGTTCCGTTATTTTTTTCTGCAATGTACTGTAATACAAACTTCGATATTTGAAAATATTGATATTTCAAAACATCGATATATCAATTCAAATTTATTGAAATGTGTATTATTATTATTTAGATTTTATTTCACATGCCTATTATTATTATTATTATTATTATTATTATTATTATTATTATTATTATTATTATTATTATTATTATTATTATTATATATTATTATTATTATTTGTATTTTTATAATTATAAAAATACAAATAATAATAAAAATATTATAAAATTATATTTTTATAATTATTATTATATTTTTATTATTTACTTTTCTAGCTTACTTAATTCGACTTATCATAGCCTGAATGACCGAAGATTGCCGTGTGATACAGGCCTAACTGATAGATGGAATGTTGCCGTGGTATACAGGCCTACTGCCATATTACACCTATATATATATATATATATATATATATATATATATATATATATATATATATATATATATATATATATATATATATATAGTATATATTATAATAAATATAATATTAGAATAATTATAAAAATAATAATAATAATAATTATAAAAAATAATAATAATAATAATAATAATAAAAAATAATAATATAATAATAATAATAATAAAAATAAATAATAATGATAATAATAAATAATAATATGATAATAAAATAATTAAATAATAATAATAATAATAATAATAATATAATAATAATAGGCATATGAAATAAAATCTAAATAAAATAATAATACATTTCAATAAATTTGACTTTATATATCAATGTTTTGAAATATCAATATTTTCATAATTATCGAAGTTTGTATATAGTACATTGCAGAAAAAAATAACCGCGTCTGAAAAATAAAAACTCACATACACGCACACGTGCGTACACCTATACACACACATACACACTGGAAATTAGATAGAGCATAGCCTATTAGCCTATGAAAAAGGCCAATAATTGCATTAATAGTGTACGTATGGCTGGACATGGCTTTGTCTACATTAAATATTGATGATGAGTGCAATAAATGTGAAAATACACTTAATTCGTTTGTAGTTTTATGTGAAAGTGATGAAAATTTATTAAATTTTCTTTATGAACACAAAATTTTATATAAAACAAAAATAGTTTGCCATTTTCTCTTTCATTACAGAAAATGGACATGTTTGCTTTTACAAACGGAGATGCTGGTTGCCAAATATATTTAAGAAGACATTTTTACCGGACAGTTCACACTTCGTTTTTGCAGCATAAATACAATTTTTTTTATGAATTTTTTTGGGGTTTTCTTTTTATTATGTATTTATATTACTCAACCGCCAAAGAAAAGTATGTGTAGAATGCATGTAAACATATTTTGACTTCATATTTTCAATATAGTTAAAATAGGAGAGGTTCGTGCTATATCAAATTATTACCATATATATATATATATATTATATAATATATATATATATATATATATATATATATATATTATATATATATATATATATATATATATATATATATATATATATATATATATATGGTAAGGTTAAGTTGTCTGACCTTCAATATATATATCAGCAATATATCAATTCAATGTTTTTGATATTTGTATTATTATTTTTACTTCGTTTCATTTATGCCTATTAATATTATTATTTAGTTTTCTAGCATACTTAGTTTGACTATCATAACCTGAACAAATGAAGTTTGCTACATGATACAGGCCTAACATAAAGATAGAATGTTGCCGTGTGATATGCTCCTATTACCATATTACATATTATATATATATATATATATATATATATATATATATATATATATATATATATATATATATATATATATATATATATATATATATATATAATTTAATTAATTACGGTTAAAGTTTTTTTTTTTTTTTTTTTTTTTTTTTTTGAAAATTTTACCCTTTTTCAATAGAATGGCGTGCCAAACCACTTTTTAGAATGAGCTGAAAGTTGGACTATTTATTCAAAATTAAATGGGATACAAAAGCTCTAATAGACTTTTGTTCCCAGAGTTATAGAAAAAATGTTATAAGCCAAAAACTGACCAACTATAGAAAAAAAAAAATTTTTTGAACTAAAAAAATCCACCTTTTCAGACAAAATTTTTTTAAAAAAATACAACTATAACATTTCCTATTTTTGGTGTGTATAGAGGAGGGGTGGGGCTACAAATTCCTCTATGTACTTTATTCGATGAGATTCGTTGGTTTTGAGATATAGCCTTCAAAAAGGTCCATTTTTTGGCCAAATTTCAAAAATTCCCAAAGTTTGAGAGGCTATATCTCGCTTCAAACAAAGGGCATTTAAAAATGCACTAAATAAAAATTGTTGCCCTGTTCCTCTTCTAAACAATATTCACAAATAAAAAAAAATAGTAGGTAGTGTTTTTTTTTTTTTTAAATAATTTTTTCCTCCAGAAGGGTACGATTTTTGCAAATTTTTTTTCAAGTGCTTATAACTTTTTTCTAGACGTGATATCAAAAACCTATTCCCACCAATGCAAGAAATTGGGGCAAAGGTATTCAGTTAAATTTTCAGCTCATGTGGACCAGTGGTTTGATCCAGTTATTCATTTTTTTCAACTTTGGGTCCAAATAAGTTTCAAACCGTTGCTCGAAATCAACTCAGAACTTCGTGAAAAAATTCACATACTTTGAAAATTTCAGCTCAATCAGTCAAATAATAAAAAAAAATTTCAAACAAAATATAAGAAAATTAAGATTTTTTTTCTTTTCTGTTTCTTTTGACTGCTCCTTTTCTGCTAGTGAATGTTCATCTTTGTGTTTTGATTTTAGATACTCCAAAAAGATTTGGTTGAAATTTTTTTTACTTGTAGCACCCGGAGGTTCTCTTCTAATTTTCTGACTGCAGATGTTAACATTTAGCTATTTCGAGCCTATCCTGAAACATTGTAAAGTATTCAAATACTGCAGAAGCTGATCTTTTAGCCATATTGACTGAAAGTATAAACAAAATAATAATTTTTAAATAATGTAGCTAAATGATACAAGTTTGATACATAGCAATAAAATAACAATGATATGTATAAATACAGGTTAAATTGATAATTTTATATCTTACATTTTTTCAAACTTTACCTTAGGGTCTTACCTAGGTAAACCTGTTGAAATCACTATTATGAATTAGAATAAATTTTTTTTTTAAATTTTTGTACTTTTTTAAACTTTAACTATACAAAACTGTAATTTTTAGATTTTTTTTTTGGAGAAAATGCATATAATCATTAATTTAAGTGAATGTTGGCTATTCTACTCCTTCCTTACAATTAAATAAACCTTATATCTAATTTTTTTAACCTAAATTTTCAGTGCTTTTGACCTCTTTACAAATTTTAGGAAACCCCGGCCCCGGCCAAATTCCAACCCCAGTCGGTCCCTACCTATCACTATACAAGGGAAATAAGTACTAAAACTATCAAAATTTTAAAATATTGATTAAAATTGAAATTTCAAAATATTGATATAAAAAACATCAATATATATAAGGTAAAACAACTTCTTAACCTAAGACTATATATATATATATATTATAAAGTAATTTTGTTTTAAGTTTGCTTTGCATATTATTAGCATATTTAAGCACACAGTAAGACATGTATTAAATTTGTTAAAGTAGGGTACATCTGAACTTGGTAGGGAGATGAAGGGTGGTTATTGAGATCTTGTAGGGGGATTTTGTCTTGTCCATATTGCCATATTTTTAATTCACAGATGACTTCATCTTTTGCAACTTGTTAAAGTAAAATATTTTTATAATTTTATTTATTTTTTTAAAATTTTGTTACTGATGATTCATTACATTGCCTGTTATGAAAATGTTACTAGAAAATTAATTTTAAAGAATTATAATTATTTTATATTGCTGTATGCCTTCAATATTACATTACTATATTAATTTTTAAAGTATTAGCTGAAATATATATATATATATATATATATATATATATATATATATATATATATATATATATATATATATATATATATATATATATATATATATATATATATATGGGATAAAGAGAATAAAGTTTAATTAAAGCAAAATAAAGTCAGAAGTTATTGACAAAATTTTTCACAATTCACAGTAAGAAATAATGAATTACAATAAAAACTAAAAAGAATGAATAAGATAAAAGAAGGAATGCTAAAATGATAATTATACATTTGGAGCTGGAGATGCTTCTTTTTTTGGGCTCCAATTTCAGCTCCATTTACAACCCGAAAAACTTCTCTGGCTCAATCAAAATCTTTTGGTTCCAACTCTGACTGCCTAGCCCAAGTCGATACTTGGGAAATATTTAAAACAAAAATAGAAAAATTTCTCATAAAGTAAAAACATGCATGGTTCATCTCTTACCTGATATTTAATGTAGTTTTTCAAAATATAAACTGGAAATGTAATGTATATTGAAGTAAAACAATAAAAATGGGTTTGAAAATTAAATTCAATAAATTTAAAAATAGTTAAAGTGCTAAAAAATCCAGTTATAAAGTGATATGATTAGGTCAACTACCCCGAACATGCGATATAGGCAGAGAACAGCATCATAAAAATTATCATTATTAACATATCAATATTTTATAACATTGACTAAATATTTGAAATACTTAAAAAATACATTTTAAAACCTTTTTATTCATTTATTAATTTAGGTTAGGCCTACTTGATGGCCATTAGTGTACATTTACCCTCTAAGTCAAGGTTAGGTTAAGTCAAACTAATTTGTTAGATTTGACAATTTATATACCTATATTAGTATCCTATTTTTCCGATTATCTTCCTCCACCCAATTTCTTATGCCATATTGTTAAAATTGCAGATGAAAATGAAGCTTTATGATGTTCAAAATCTATTTTTATTACCTTAAGTGCATTTTAATTTAGCAATTTGATTAACCAACCCATTTTTATTGTTTTACTTCAATATACATCACATTTCCAGTTTATATTTTGAATAACTACAGTAAATACTATGTATATTTACCAAACAGAATAATTAATACACACCTCAATATATATATATATATATATATATATATATATATATATATATATATATATATATATATATATATATATATATATATATATATATATATATATATATATATATTTTTTTTTTTTTTTTAATATCTTGTCATATATTAGATATAAATATTTATTTATTAATATTCATATTTCACCAATTGTGATAAATAGGGAAGATTAAATTTCAGTATTCTTTATCACATATAATAATAAAGCAATAAAAATTGTTGCTATGCGATGAGAATGATATTAATGTTTATATTATGAAATAGACTCCTTACATTCTATTATTTTGGTGTGAAAAAGTAGGAAGTCTTCATATTATCAATCTGTGTAATGGATAAAATCTTCCTGGATCAGATTAGATGCAACATAATCTCATACACTGATGGTGTTCAAGTCCAGGGGAGTGAAAAAGTATTTTATTTTACTGATAGAGAATGTACATCAGTGAGCACAGTGTTTAGTTTACATAAGAACATTAAATAGAGACTGTTAAAAGGCACAAGGGGCTATCAAGACTGTCCCAGTCCCCAAAACATATTCCCTATGAATGTCTTATCACATACCCAATTTTTCCTATGCAAAAAAATCAAGCCAACCATGCTATTTCCCATGCAATATGCCATTTTTAAAACTATAACTAAATGGGTCTTCCAAATTCTAAACTAACTGGCAAAATCCCCATATTCAAAATATAAACTTTATATAAAAATATTCATTAAAATATGTTGCCTTAAAAGCAGAGTCAGTTATACTATAACTTGATCACACATATATTTATCCATCCTTTTCTGACAAGATAGAAGAGCTACTATTGGCAGTACCTTGTGGTAAACCATTCCAAAAACTTAAGTACTCTGTTCTTGAAAAAATACTTTCTTACATCTGGATGGCATGTCTTTTTTTTTAATGACCCCTGGGGTGCCCATTGGGATCTAGTAAAAAGAACTTACGTCTACATCGTTAATTGATGAAAACATTTTGAAAACCTGAATCATGTTACCTTTAAGAAAACTTCTTTCTACAGAAAACATCCCAGTTCTTTTAACCTATCCTTGTAACTTATTTTCAAAACCAAAAATCATTCTTGTTGCTCTGCATTGTACTGCCTCCATCATATTAATGTATTTTCTTAAATAAGAAAACCCAAACCCGTACACAATACTCAATCAGTTGTCTGACATAACCATTATAGAGCTTACTGATCACCTCCTTACTTTTATAATTAACATTGCAATTTATTATTTCTAGCATTGGCTTTATTCCTAGCTTCTATTGAACTGTTACACATCCCTCAATGTTTTTAACAGGACAGACCAGCTTAGTATCATCAGCAAACTTGGAAGCTAAACATTTTATTCCCTTATCCAGATCATTAAAATAAATTAAGAATAGAAGAGGTCCCTGCACAGAACCTTGAGGAACCCTCATTCTTTCCCAGCTGCCATAATAATTTATTGGCATTTAAATCTCTATGAATGATATTAAGTTGCGTTTTCAACTCTTATAATCAAAATTGAAAATACTATTACTGTACTTTTAACTTTTTTTTCTTCAATTTAACAGATATGATTTTTATTTAAATATCAAAACCTGTAGTAGATTATGGCAATTTAAAGAGAGGTTTGACTTTTCAAATTCCAAAGATTCGAAAGAGAAGAAACTTAGCAAGTAAGTTAACGTTGTCATAGCAATTATTTGGATATCAAATTTTCACCAGTTAAATTCTCATAAGTGAAAGATATTAAAAAATATAATGAATAAACGACTAATAAACTTACGTAAAAGAAATGATAAAGATATAATTGCTCTAAATCATTAGCATCTCAAAGATGTTAACCACTTAACTATCACTTTTTCTTTCCATAATTCTTTCATCAAATTATTGAAAAAAAGTGTTACAGAAAAAGTGTTTTTCTAATATAATAATTTTGTTATTGTGTGAAATAGGGTAATAATTATTTATTTTTTTTTTTATTTTTTTTTTTTTTTAAGGTAAAATTAACCAATTGATTTTCATTTAAAAATTTGCTCAATTTAAAACTTTTTTTTTTTTTTAAACCAAATAAAACATTGCTTAGCATTCTGAATAGAAATAAAACTAGAAACATATTCAAATTATTGAAATGATTAATAATTGAAAATTTTGCCTTAAAATTTAATAAAATTTGTATTTAATGTGGTAATCTCGAAAGCATGGAGCAACGCATTGACCTACTGCAAAATCTTTGCAGTAATATCTTGATTGTGGCAAATTTTTTTTTTCCATTTTCATTTTTTTCTTTTGCACACTGCGCAAATTCTTGTTGGATTCGTCTTCTCTTCTGTTCCTGGAACGTAATCTGGAAAGTGGTATGGCACTAATTCTTGGTCGACCCCTCGACTTTGTTGGCATTTTGCATTTGGAAACCAGCAAATCAATAAGCTTCATTCTGAAATCTAAAGGCTTATTGTTCTGTCCATATTTCTTGTATAGTATAAATGAGTTCCACACCGACAATTCTAAAAGAGGGAAAAACAATTTGTGGTAATATTTCTTTCCTCATTTTTTCATGATCGGGTAGCTTGATAGTGACTGATCAACCCAGTCAACTTCTCTCATTATATTGTAAACTTTGACTATTTTAGGGATATTGAAAACTCCTCATCTTTGTTGAGAATCTATCATTGAGAAATGAATAGTTGAATAGGACAATATTGAGGTTTTGGAGGTCAAAATCATGTGACTAATATTTTTTTCAAACAATAATATAAAATTGATCCCATAATGAAACTTTCCAAAAATAATGCCAATATATGCAAGTTTTTTTTTTTTCATTTTCAACATTATAAAAGTATTACTTTCTGAGAAATTTTTGGTTAAAAATCAACATTGTCAAAAATTAATCATGTTTTTATCATGTGAAAGCTTATAATGTGGGTTAAGAATGTTCCTCCCCCCTTCCCCCCTCCTCTGGTAAAATAATGAATCTTACCTTATAGTGAAGAATATTTGAGCTGTATAAGAGAGATATTTAAAACTGATTCATTGAATTTTAATTTGAATAAAAGATTTAATTTTAGGCTTTTAAAATGCTTTATGAAGCATTCAGTCCATTATGGTTGTTATACAAGAAATACTTGCACTGGTATATATATATATATAATATATATGTAGATACTATATATATATATATATATATATATATATATATATATATATATATATATATATATATATATATATATATATATATATATATATATATATATATATATATATATATATATATAATACTAATTATACCAAAAAACCCTGGGGTCTTATTAAGCACACTGTGCTGGGCAATCGTGTTGAATGAGACTAAGTCACAAAAATGTATGGTCGAGGTTATATGGACCATAAACTCCCCAGTGCTGAGGTAGATACAAAACATATGGAAATATCTGTATATTATAATTATTAATTATTTCATACATAATAACCATAGGTAGTACAACATTCCAATCCAAATCATTGTAGATGCTCAAAATATGCCCCTTCTGATGTGATGCAAGCTTGGACATGTATCATCATAGAGTATGTTCAATACTGTTTGATGATACACACTGTGATGACTTTGTTTTCTGGAAGTGATCCATCCACCCCATGCAATGTCCTGAAGAATAGCGTCCTCACCCTCCCTCAGGTATACGAACAATGCTGGTCCATCAATGCTCAGCTGTGGGTGGGTGTCAGGTTTCTGTATTCACGAATCTTCAGAAGGATTACTGCGAAAGATGTGTCTGTGGTTTTTAGTTAACTGCATTTTCCAACATAGGTTCAGTAAACATGATTTGCTCCAGCACAGCGCGTTTGATAAGATCCCAGGGTTTTTCGATATAAGTAGCATTCATCCCATATATATATATATATATATATATATATATATATATATATATATATATATATATATATATATATATATATATATATATATATATATATATATATATATATATATATATATATATATATATATATATATATATATATATATATATATATATATATATATATATATCCACTCAATCCTGGGGAAATGTGACTTTTATTAGTACTCAATTTCAATTTCAATATTTTATTCAGAAGTACAATTACAAATTTTACAGTGTTTCAGTAGGTTCTATTCTACTATTAAATACAATAATAATAAACAAATTTAAAATGTGACTTTGAACGTCAGTTAAGGAGCAGCAAACTTTCTACAGAAATTATGAGTTTCCTTTTTGTAAGATTTTGGTATTGGTCGTTTTTTACCAATACTGATACTTAAATTTTCACATACTGATACTCAATACCTTAAACTTTGCCGATACCAACCAATATTTTATTCCATCTCTAATATATATATATATATATATATATATATATATATATATATATATATATATATATATATATATATATATATATATATATATATATATATATATATATATATATATATATATATATATATATATATATATATATATATATATATATATATATATATATATATATATATATATATATATATATATATATATATATATATATATATATATATATATATATATATATATATATACTTACTTGCTTTTTTCCCCTTGGACCTTCCTCACTGGAAGGGCCACACAGCCTTTAGGAAAATCCGCAACGGCCGCCGGCCGTACCCAAAGGTCTCTCAGAGAGGAGATGTGATGAAGGGTTCTGTGTTGTGTAAGGGAGGGGCATCTCAGAAGGAGGTGTTCTGTTGTATCTGGTTCTTGCATACATCTTTGACATATTGGGGATAGTGTGTTTTGTATGTTGAATCTATGTTTGTATGCTTGTAGGTTAGGGTGGTGGCCTGACCTTAATCTGGATAGGGTAATTTTTTTTTTTTCATGATAATGTGTTTTGTGTATTTGCTATGTCGGGGGGTTGTTCATTGAGAAGATGATTTGGTGTCGGGTGTTGAGATAATTTAGTGTTATGATGGTGTGTATGTGTTTCATTAGTGGTGTTTTGTTTGCAGTAGGTGGAATAGTTCTGAATATGTTACTGTAGTATGGAGGCAGGGGATGATGTAGGTAATTTTAGACGGTGTCTTGTGTGGTCTTGTAGGGTATAGTGACAGGGGTGTGATATGTCTAGGGTGTTTGTGTAGAATTGGGTTCCTATCATGTCAAGGTGAACACGGATCGGGTATTTTTGTTTCTTCGTGTAAATGCTGAATTGGAGTGGTTCTAGTGCAACCTGTGATAATTCGAAGAGCGGTATTTTGTTTTTTTTGTAACTTGTCTATGTTTGAGGGTGAGGTGGCAGGGTACCAGGCTGGAGATGCGTATTTAAGTGTTGGTCTGATGAACTGTTTGTATGCTATGATGAGAGTGGTTACTTCGTTACTGAAATTGTTATGTGACAGTGTTCGAATGAAGTTTAATTTCCTGTTTGCAGTGTTGGTTATATATATATATATATATATATATATATATATATATATATATATATATATATATATATATATATATATATATATATATATATATATATATATATATATATATATATATATATATATATATATATATATATATATTTTTTTTTCTGATTGCTTTTCCAGAAATGGTTTCTCGTTTGGAAGACCTTTGTGGAATTCAGATGGCCATTGAGCTTGCAAACAAATTAGAGTTCAAAAAGGAAATTTTAAGACTGCCTCTTGATCTTTATAATTGTTTGTGGTATGATGAAAGCGAACCGTGGTTTGAAAATATGGAGAAGAAAGTAATAGATGCCTTGGGGAAATTGCCTTTTGGATTGAGAGAAAAGATACCAATACCTGTAGTTATTTTTTGTCTATCGCAATCTATGGAATGGGCAAAATTTCATAATGAAGAGTTTGATTTGCCCTTCGATTATAGTTGTTCCTTCCTCAGAAGTTCTTTTTTTACCTCAAAAGGAATACTTAATAAAGAAAAGGCTGCAAGAGAGATTTTAAAGGACACTGAATTAAGCCCTTCCCTTAAATTTTGTATAGCTTGTCATTACTGTTTGTCTGATGTTATTCCTGTTTTATGGGAGCAATTACCAGAAGACAAGAGACCCAAAATTGAAAATAAGGTATTTGAAAATGGTTTTTATATCGGTGGGCGCAATAAGATGGCTGATTTATGGTCGTACTCTTTGTTAGGACAACTTCAATTTATAATGAAAAAATCCAAAAACAGTTTTTCATTATACAAATTTAAGAAGTCTTTCAAATATAATGTGTTGCGTAGAGACTGCGGCGATGTGGCATTCAAAAAGTGCTTTGAAGAATTGAATGAGTCAGAAAAAGAGAAGGCTCTGATTTTTACTAGAGATACGTTTAGATACTTAATATGTAATATAGAATCCTTTGATAGACACAGAAGTAATAAATTTTTTCCTCTTCAGGTAGTTTTACCATTTCAGAAATATATTGAAATGGCAATATATTTGCTTTGCCATTTAGATGAGAGGCAGTTAATGGTGTTCTTCCAGCCAGTTTTGTTGCATTATGTATTGTTTCATTTATTAAGTTGGCCTTTTCAACACATGTTTATGGATATAGTGAGTCAATTTTGGGAAGTTTTACCATACACCGGATTTTGTTTACTTCTCCATCAGATAGTGTATTTAATAAAAAATAAATCGGCTTCTAAGTTATGTGATTATCATAACATTTTGAGAGATTTTTGGATTCAAAGTTCTCCATCTTTAAAAAGCTTTTTTTTCCGTTTGGAAGGAATAAATAAAATAGGTATGTTTCTTGAGTTTACTTATGAAGAGATAGTTAATTATTTTATGCATGACCTTGCCTCAGATTTTGGACATTTAGGTTTCTCGCACGTAATATGTGAGCTTTTTGATTCTCCATTTACCATTGAAGATGAAAAAATTATACGACTGATTTTTGAAAGTGCAACCATGGAAGAGAAATCCGATATTGTAAGGTTACAAGGGAATAGGATAGGTAAAATATCCTTTGAGGCTTGTGATCTAAGTAGAATTGATCTGTTTA
This sequence comes from Armadillidium nasatum, assembly GCA_009176605.1. Taxonomy (NCBI): domain Eukaryota; kingdom Metazoa; phylum Arthropoda; class Malacostraca; order Isopoda; family Armadillidiidae; genus Armadillidium; species Armadillidium nasatum. Next base: position 16,822 of record SEYY01025079.1, read on the forward strand.
TCGAATGTTGTGTACCAAAAGGAAGAATTGAAAGTTTCAAAAAGGAACTATTTAATGATGAGGATGTAAAGGATGTTTTATTTTCTTTAGTTGTTGACAAGGGGAAAGAATTTCAAAAGATTCTGAATTGGGCTTTTTCTGCTGAGGAGATAAAAGAATGGCTGAAAATTTTCTTATTATACATGAGAGACAGGAAAAGTACTTTGTACTTTTGTAAAAAAATAAAGTTTATTGATAAGAGTTTGGAATGGGCTCTGTCTTCAAATGAAATTAAAAATTTTAAATTAAGTTTAGTTTCAGGTATGCGGCGAGATATTGTGTTGCATCGTGAATTATTATCAGGAGGCTTTCAAGATATTGATTTCTTTTTGGAGTGGATTTTTTCTACTGAAATTGAAATGGTAAAGTTTAAAAGAGATTTGGCATTTGAATTCTATTGAGCACATGGGCTATTTTTTCCTCAGTGGCATAAGTTCATTTGAAAAGTTAATTAAATGGAGTTCTCTTTCCAAAGAAGAAAGCAAAGATTTCAAAAGACGACTTGCATTTAGTGAGAAAGTGATTGCCCACTACAGTCTGCTTGTTGCACATGGACAATTATATAAAGTAAATACATTCATTCAATGGGCAGAACTGACAGAAACGGAAGTGAAAAACTTTAAAAGACTTTTAGTATTTAATGTAGAAGGAAAAATTTTTTATTCCTGTGTTTCTTTTATATTAAATGGTAAACGAGGTTTTGTCAAGAAATTGGTCAATTGGACTCAATTTTCAAATGAGGAAGTTAGGGAGTTTTATTCTCTTTTGCCAAAGGAACTTAATCTGTACACTCATATTACCAGAAAAAATTCCAAGTTAAATAATATAAAAAATTTTTTCAATGGGTTTCCTTTGTCTGAGGATGAGATAAAAAGACACAAGAAAGATTTACTGTTTAAAAGTCTTAACCTTCTTGAGTATTTTGTAATGGAAAACAGATGGGATGAAATGGAAGAACTTTTAGGTTGGTGTTTTGCCTCCGAAACAGAAATGAATGACTTCAAGAAAAAGATTCCCTTTGAATCTCTCTCTATCATATGTGTGAATTTAATTTCATGTCAGAGATTTGATGATGTTGACAAGTTCTTTACTTGGACAGGCGTTCACAACAGCTTGAAAAAGAGATTACTGAAAAAAATTATGTTGGACCATCATGCTTATGAAATTGTCTTTTGGATGTTTAAAAGTAGCGAAGAAAGAATTGATGAATTATTCACCTTTTTGTCCTCAAATGATTTATTATCAAACAAATGGAAAGAAAGTTCTTTAATTTGGTATTATGATTACAGAAAGGTTAGTGATTGTTCTGATGCCAATTGCCTTAAAATTCGGAGACCCGATATTGGAGGATTTGGAGTGCATCTAGATATCAATCTTCTTTGTGTTGTTTGTGGAGATTTCATTGAAGATTGCAAACGTTTTGTAAAATTGGTTGACAAACACAACAACATATTGGAAGTCTGACCCAAAAGGAAACTTGAATCTTCTATTCTTCAAATTAATTCAACAGAAACTAAAAGAAGTCGACATTGTTGACTATTTTTAAAATTTCATTCTCTTTTTTTTTTGTTTTTTTTTTTTTTAATTATTTTAATTAAAAACTTTTGTTTTGTTTTATTTTATTTTTTCTTAATTGCAAGTAGATGAAAATTCTTATGAGTTGAATGGTTAAAATTTCTTAATTTTTATTTAATATTTTATTACAAAATTCACTTATTTGACTTTATTAAAAGTATTTTTAGTAGTAGTAAAATTATTTGTCACTGTTGCAGTTGTCATAGTTTTGTAGTTTTATATGTACTTTGTATAAAATATATATATATATATATATATATATATATATATATATATATATATATATATATATATATATATATATATATATATATATATATATATATATATATATATATATATATATATATATATATATATATATATATATATATATATATATAAGCAATTTTTAAATATTTTTTATAAAATTTGACCTATGATTTTTCTTATGCCCAATGCCTTAATTTTGTATAGGCAGATATATGAAATTCTGTGAAGATTTTGTCTCAAGCAATTAAACTTACCCAATAACTTATAATTACAACTTTAGTAATGTTTACTATTTTGATTAAAGTTGTTGAAATTTTCTGTTTCAAACTCTTCTTCTTCTAAAGGTATTCAGCACGAACCAAACTGTTCTCCAATGAGAGAAAGAGCGAATACAAACCCAAAAGCGATTGACCATAACAACACATGTTTGAGGTAAGAAATACAACTTTGTACAAACAAGTCATGCGATCAGTATGAGTGACCTTGCCAACAAATTTTCATTTTTGGTGGTTCGCTTCAATGTTGTGAGGTCACGTCAGTTAACACTGTGAACCCGAAAGCTATCAGTCCAATGTAAAGCAGCTGGTCAGCAAACTTGAACTCTGGGAACAGCAGTTCACTATATACCAACTACTAAACAGTTTGGGTTCATGTTAGCCTTCGTTAGGGCATACCTTAACTAGTGGTAGGGTCTTGGTTGTTATTCAAAAAAGTGGATTTACTGGTTGTGCTTTTAAATATGGTGAATTTTCAACTTAAATAAAACCTCTCTTGTAGTGCTGTATTTATATCGTAACTGTGCAATATAAAGTATATAACAATTTAAAGTACATAAAAAATGTTAATTTAAAAGTATTTAACAATTGTTAATTCTGGCAATCAAATATCTTAATTTTTTTAAATTTTATTTTTGAAAATTATTCTTTTTTATTAGAAAAAATTCAAAATATTTTACAATAATTGTATATCTAATTTATGTTCAAAATACGTCAAACGACACTGGGGTTTAGAAAGGGGAATATTTGTATTTCTTTTTATGAGAATTACAAAATATTTACATTCTTGGCATTGGCTTCAGAAATTATTTTGGCATGGTCTCATTATTACCTAATATAAAAATGTTCATTCATTTCCTGAAAATTTTAACAAAATAAACAAGTTTAGTTAAAAGGGTGTTAGTATTACTCTCTCGGCAGCGTCAGAATTAACCCGTTAATAGGGGAATGCAAATCACCACTACATCACAATAAAGGAGACCAGTTATTAAAATTATACAAATTAATTAAACGAGCAGTTTGTAAAGAAAATTTAAATTTTATTCCCTGTCTAACATTAAATATGAGACAACAAAGCTTTAAAAATTACTGTAACTAATTTGAGTACATTTATTTACTCAGAAGAAAATTTTGAAAAAAAATAGTAAAAATAAACATTTTCAACAAATTATTGTATAATATGTATTGTAAAAATTGCTATAAAGGTTCTACCACGTTTTAGAACTTTGTAATTTTGGAATTATTTTATTTAAAAGGTTCATTCATATTTCAACAAATTCACTGAAAAATATTAAAATATTGCCACCATGACTTCAATTTAGACATAAAAGAGAAAAGTTTTCTTTCTTAAACGATAGTCTAAAAAATAATTATATACAACACACTACACTATAACTACAGTCAAAGTTTACCCTATAATAAGTTACCGCAAGTAGTAAAAAAACCCTTTCCTTTATGAGGAAGAAGACAATGGAGAATTATGAATGAAGTTGTAAATAGCGTAAACAACGGTTTCGGTGATTACCCTATATTTAGGGGTAAAATAAAAAGTTTAGGGTAAAGTTTCATAAAAGTTAAAATCATTTTTTTTTTTTTTTTTTTTGTGGTTTAAAGATTAATAAAAAAAAAAAAAAAAAAAAAAAAAAAAAAAAAAAAAAAATGAAATAAATAAATAAATAGAAAAATAATTAAGGAGCAAAAAAAGTTTATGATTTTTTGGACATTTACTATTGGGTTACTATATATATATATATATATATATATATATATATATATATATATATATATATATATATATATATATATATATATATATATATATATATATATATATATATATATATATATATATATATATATATATATATATATATATATATATATATATATATATAATTACAAAAAAAAAAATCCTATGTACCCACAAATAATACCTTAATTAAATATTTCGATGCAAAAACACATGTTGAAGAGAAAATATATTCAGAGAAAGACATTAGCATGGCATACTACCTCCGTATAAGACAACTAGAACAAAATATTAATGTCATTCAAAAATTTAATGCATATCAGATCATCGACTGGCTCATCCTGTTGAATGTTTTCATCAAAATTACTTGAAAATTCCGAATTCAAGAAAATCGAAGAAATCGGAAGTGTAAATTTTTAATTCTTCCGAAATCTTATTCTAAATGGTTATATCTCACTAGCCATTTTTAATTATAAAAAAGCAAATTACATATTTGTATTCATGAAAGAATTTACTATAGAACTTTCGAAACAAAATACTAACCCATTCTCAAGGCACTTTTCTCAGAGCTTAAAAAATTTAATGTTAGACACTTTGCTGTCTGATTTTAGTCCTTACTACTTTCATATTTGCATTTTTACATTGTTGTTTCCTCTCTTTAAAAAAAAAAAAAAAAAAAATAGCATTGTACACAAGTGGAGGTAGTCTTGTTGAAGCCAAAAGTACATACCAGCAGTCTATTTTTTTCACATTAAAATTTTATATAACTAGTGTACCACAAATATTATCCATTTCGAAATATTCTTTATTAAGTTTTAGATAATGAAGAGTTATGTGACATAATTGGTTTCAAATTGTTTACATAAATTTTTATATAATTATAATTATTTTCAACAGAAAAAATGTGGTTTAGAATTAGTATGAATCTATCTCTAGCGCTTACATTCTCAATGATGAGCATACAAAAAAAATAAAAAAATAAAAAAATAAAAAAAAAAAAATTATGGAATGGTTAGTATAAATCAGGATTCTGAAATTTTATCAAAGTCAGAAATACGTGAAATCTTTTCTTCATTCGAAGGTTTCCTTTATATGATCGTTTTTTTCTCTCTTTTTCGAAGTCTTACATTTTATTTCAATGATTTTACAAGTATATGTACGTTTCTTCCGTTATTAGATAGATATTTTCACCTAAATACCGACTACAAAAAATCATTACAGGACTTGATGAATTTCCTAATTGTGTTTTGACTCTAGAATTGGCAGTAAAAGCGTTCCAGTCTACCATACCAGAATCTACCTACGTGGCGATTTCATTATCATCATTCATTTCATTATGTCATAGAAGCATTTCCTCATCGTACACTCTCACTATAACACTCGAATCTGAGCGTAGATTCATCTTTATTTACTTAGAAAATTACTTAAGAATTCATCTATTTCCAAGAGGTCTTTCGTCATGTCATTTTCCTTTATATTTTACCCAGATGGTGAATAATGGTTTCTGAAGTGAAGAATAAATCACATTATGTTTGAAACTACATTTATAATACTAATAAAAAAAGTCTGAGATAAAATAAGGAAATAAGCTTTTGACACAAAAAAAAAAAAAAAAAAAATATATATATATATATATATATATATATATATATATATATATATATATATATATATATATATATATATATATATATATATATATATATATATATATATATATATATATATATATATATATATATATATATATATATATATATATATATATATATATATTGGAAGACTGGTAGGAAAAGAAAAAAGTCCCAAAGTAGCTTTATTTTAT
>SEYY01025080.1:10000-12500 GCA_009176605.1 Armadillidium nasatum
TACCTCTCAATTTTCCTATCTTCTTCGATATCTCTCCTGTGTCACCTGTAAACAACATTAACATTATTGGTCTAAACATAAACAATAAACTGTTTAGGAAACCACATATCACAACAGTTGCTAATTGGACCTCATAGAAGCTGGGAATTCTGTTCAGGTTGCGAGATTTTTTTCCTTTTGAGCAGTTACTCCAATTATATAAAGGTCTTATTCGCCCTTGTATGGAGTACTGTTCTCACATTTGGGGAGCATGTGGAACCTAAACTCTCCAGGATAGGGTTGAGTTTAAGACCAAGAGATTAATAAACTGTCCCCTACTTTCAAGTTCTCTTGACCCTCTATCACTGCGACGTGACGTTGGAGCACTATCTCTTTTCTTTAGGTACTACAATTGCAGGTACTCGAGGGAGGTGGCCTCTCTCATACCACCACCATTGCGTCACCCTCGTTACACAAGGGGTGCCCTGCTTTAGTACGAATTTTTTGTGGATGATTGAAACCCCTGGCTTGCCCTTTGGGGTGCCTCCTTCTTTCCAGCCACCTCTGTTCTGTGGAAGTCGCTACCATCATCCATTTTCAAACTGCAAAATAAAAAATAAATAAAAATAAATAAATAAATAAATAAATAAATAAATAAATAAAAAGTTAGATGGATAAAGTTAGAAAATGCTTAAGATAAATTTGTTTTCTTCATCATTGGAATCTGAAACTTATTTTCAGAAAAAGAAAAGAAGAAGAAGAAGAAAAAAAGTATAAAATTATGGAGAATATTTTCTAATAAAAATTATTGACAGACTTTTTACTATTCTGTTTACTGAGTAAGCTTAGACACTGGATGCATACACGCTGTCTAATCTGTCTATGTCAGGAAGCAGAAGTGATAAAATAAAACAAAATAATAATAATAATAATAATAATAATAATAATAATAATAATAATAATAATAATAATAATAATAATAATATAATAATAATAATAATAATAATAATAATAATAATAATAATAGCAATAATAATACTAATAATAATAATAATAATAATAATGATAATAATAATAATAATAATAATAATAATAATAATAATAATAATAATAATAATAATAATAATAATAATAATAATATAATAATAATTAATAATAATAATAATAATAATAATAATAATAATAATAATAATAATAATAATAATAATAATAATAATAATAATAATAATAATAATAATAATAATAATAATAATAATAATAATAATAATAAAAAGAAGTGATAAAATAAAATCACAAAAGTTTTCTAAGTAAATACAGAAATCAAATCTTTTGGCATAACATTTCTTTCTTTATGTGTTGAACCATGACTGTGAATGCCTGCTAAAGTATCATTAAAATTATGATTAAATTTTGCAACACATTATTATTATATTTTTGCAAATTCACTTCGTATTTTTCATCAACACTTAAAAGGAATTTTACTAGCAAAGTCTTAAATTTAGAACTATATATATATATATATATATATATATATATATATATATATATATATATATATATATATATATATATATATATATATATATATATATATATATATATATATATATATATATATATATATATATATATATATATATAATATATATATATATATATATATATATTATATATATATATATATATATATATATATTATATTACAGAAAGAGAGAGAGAAGCAAATACTATTTTAAATTTTAGGGTATTGATAGTAATAAATATGCAGAGACATGACTCGACCAAACTATCTGTGTTCGGTTTTTATATGATCACTCATCACAAAATGAGAGAGAAAGAGCGAGTGAGTGAGTGACAAAAAAACAAACACACAAACATACAGACAAACAGATAGAGAAGATGAAAGAGAACGTGAGATAACAGAAAGAGAGATATAAAGTAATGGTTATGAATTGGAATTTCGTTTATATTATACTATAATTTAGTGTATATATGTGTATATATATATATATATATGTATATATATATATATATATATATATATATATATATATATATATATATATATATATATATATATATATATATATATATAAGGTCCATATAAATATTTTTGGGTATTCAAATAAAATTTTTTTTCACACTTTCTTTGTTTTCAGTATCGAAATAAATATATATTATATATATATATATATATATATATATATATATATATATATTTATTGACTAAATATTTTGGTGATATTTTGTGAGTTTATTTTCGCGGCAAATTTTGGCGCCAAAAAGAGGATTTTGCTTCAGGATTGATAATATTGGTATTTTTGCTTCAAAATGATATTTTTTTTTTTTTTTTTAGTGCTAACCGACTGGAAGAAGTCAAACTGAATTTATTTACTAGTGCTATTAATTAGAATTAGCTCCTCATTTTTACCTGAATTACCTCTTTACTTCGATTTGAATAACCTCCTCGTCTTGACTTTAATTAGCTTCTCATTTTGATATGAATTTGCTCCTCACTTTT
>SEYY01025080.1:22500-30000 GCA_009176605.1 Armadillidium nasatum
TATATATATATATATATATAATGTATATATATATTTGACTCTCGTTTTTTAAGACTGATGCGCGGGAGGTATAAACTTCGAAAATAAAAAACAAATAAAATAAAATAAAATAAAATAAAAATAAAATAAAATAAAATAAAATAAAATAAAATAAATAAAATAAAACAGGAACCAACTAAAAAAAAATTTACAAAACAACTAAAAATATCCACACATAAACAAACAAACCAGCAAGCAAACAACAATAATCAAACTCTTGTATTAAAAAAATATATAATTTTTTTGTCTTGAAAAATAATTCAAAATAAAATAAAACTACAAATTAAAAAGCAGCACTTATAAAACAGGAAAAATGCAGTTAAAAAATATACATTTGATAAAACAACAAAGAATGCAATCCTAAAAATTAATAATAATAATGATAATAATAATAATAATAATAATAATAATAATAATAATAATAATAATAATAATAATAATAATAATAATAATAATAATAATAATAATAATAATAATAATATTAACAAGCACAAATGCGTATCCCTTAGGGATATGCATATGGTCTTGTTATTATTAATAATAAATAAATTTAAAAATAATAAAGAAAAAAATTTAAAATTTTAATAATAAATATTTTTTTTTTTTTTAAATTTTTTTTTTTTTTTATAATTTTATATTTTTTTATTTAAAGAAATATATATATATATTTACATTTTGTGAAGCAACTTCAAATTGGTTTGACAAATATGCTTACAAACCCATGTTATAAATGAACGGAATAATATTAATTAGATATAGATATATAATAATAATAATAATAATAATAATAATAATAATAATAATAATAATAATAATAATAATAATAATAATAATAAATAATAATAATAATAATAATAATAATAATAATAATAATAATAATAATAATAATAAATAATAATAATAATAATAATAATAATAATAATAATAATAATAATAATAATAATAATAATAATAATAATAATAATAATAATAATAATAATAATAATAATAATGATACTCATATAAATAATAAATAAATAAATAAATAAATTGTAACTGCTCTTAACATCTTAAAACATTAAAAGATGATAAAATAGAACAATTGTAAAATTGCTGATAAAATCATTTATATATGTAAAATATACATATAAATATATATATATATATATATATATATATATATATATATATATATATATTATATATATATATATATATATATATATATATATATATATATATATATATATATATATATATATATATATATATATATATATATATATATATATATATATATATATATATATATATATATATATATATATATATATATATATATATATACAGACAAATTAATAAATCAGTAACAAAAACAAAAAACTTCACATTCTTTTATCTTAAAACATAATAAAAACAACACAAAAAATTAAAAAAAATTAAAAATAAAAAAAAAAAAAAATTTTTATTTATTTTTATAATTAATTTATCAATTTAATAATTATATTAATTAATTATTCTGTTAATTTTTTTTTGTGTGTGAAATCTTTAATTTTTTTATGAGAATGTAATTTTTTTTTTAGTTGGTTGTTGTTTTAAGCAGAGGAGATTGACTTCGAAGGTATATAACTCCCTCGCACCAGTCTTGTAGGGTAGTGTCAGATATCCCTTTAACTCTTATTTTCATATTTGTCTCTCGTTTTTTTAAATTTGAGTTTTAATAGATGGAGTGGAGGTGGTGGGGAAGAGTGGAGGGGGTGGAGAAGTAGTTGGGAGTTTCGATTCGAGTTTTTATTATATGTGGAAAGGTAACTACTCTGGGTTTTTTTTTTTTTTTTTTTTTTTTTGCCTTTAACTTTTTTTTATTTATTTTTTATTTCGAAAGAGTCTGATGAGGATTCATTTGCTTCGGAAAGACTAACATTTTTAATTTTAACTTTCATTCGTGTAATTATTTTGTTATATATATATATATATATATATATATATATATATATATATATATATATATATATATATATATATATATATATATATATATATATATATATATATATATATATATATATATATATATATATTGTATATGCATTTAGTTTTTGTTTGCATATGAGTGTTGTTAGTTAAATTATAATTATGTAATTCTTGTAATTTAAATGAAGATAAAAACATTAAAATTAAAATTTATTTAGCTTTTACGAAATTATAAAATTTATTTAAAAATATTCTGTCCACTTATTTAGTTCCAGCGTTTTAGTAATTTTAATAGACAGTTTTAAGCAATTTCCTTTACGTCTATTTATGTATCTGTCTAGTTTATCTATCTATCTATCCACCTATCTATCTGTAACGTTTCATATATATTTCTTTATAAAATTGTACGAATCTCCTAACTAATTACACATTTTACGCAAATTTTCCATTGAAAATTCAATGGTCAGCCAAACCAAAATGCCCAAATATATAAATGTATACACCAGCCATTTTATACATGTGCAAAATCTAACATCTATTTTTTTGTTATAAATTTTCTTTGCAAAATATATATTCCTTATGTGAATTGAAATGGAAGTAATATATTTAAGTTGCAGTTTAAATTTCATTCCTTTGATAATTTTCCTTTGTGAAGCTCCAATTTGAGATATTTTATGACTTTTCCTTTAAACCTTTTGTATTTTATTTATTTACATTAAAACTAGAATATATTATATATTATATATATATATATAATATATATATATATATATATATATATATATATATAATATATATATATATATATATATATATATATATATATATATATATATATATATATATATATATAATATATATATATATATACGACCATGTTTTTCTCTGCCCCAATTTGAAATGCGAGATAGATCAGAGGTTATTTGTGCCAAGGCCACCCTCCTTTCGTCTATTAACTGTTGCTAGGAGGGGCACCATTCAAACTGAAAATAGTAATGAAGGGTGGAGTCATCGGCATAGGAGTGGATAGGAGATGAATTAATAGAGAGAAGGTCATTAATTAAAAACAGAAAAAGTGTTGGGGAGAGGACAGAACTCTAAGGAACAAAGTTATTAATAGATTTACAGGATGAACGGTGGCCGTCTACAGCAGCTACTATAGAATGACAAGAAAGGAAATCAGAGACAAGCCACAGAGAGAGGGAAAAATTCCGAGAGTGAAGTTTGGAAATCAAAGCTTTGTGTCAGATTCTATCAAAAGCTTTCGATATGTCCAGCGCCACAGCAAAAGATTCACCGAAATGCCGAAGAGCGGAGGACCAAGAGTCAGAGAGAAGGGAAAGAAGGTATATAATATATATAATATATATATATATATATAATATATATATATATATATATATATATATATATATATATATATATATATATATATATATATATATATATATATATTATATATATATAATATATATATTATATATATTCAAGCTTTCAAATTTTAGAATTAAAGTTCTGAACCTCTGGGAGAAAATCTGTAGCAATGGCTAAGCTATTGACCGCGAATTAAATAATTAAATATTTTAGACAGCATAATCTTTATGTATTTTATGACAACTAATTCAGCCATTTTATTTGCATATTTTTATTAATTTAATTTTTTATCTTTAATACAATTAATTATGATAATTCAAAATAATTTTTAAATTTCTTGGTTGCCATAATTACCCTTTAAGGGGTAATTAACATTCATTATAAAGCATTAACAAGGGCTATTAAGTCCAGCAATCAAGACACGTTTAAGACTCGTTTAAAACAAGTTTAAGATTCGTTTGAATCACGTTTAAGACACGTTATAGTTTTCTTCATTGCCAAGTAGTTCTTTGTATTTCACTTAAACGTTCTTTGATTTTAATTGAAATTTGCAATTGCTCAATACGTAAAGCAATTCTGAAATAGGGGAAGCAATTCCTATTATGCATCCTAATTCAAAATGAATTTATAATTTAATATTAAGGAGAATACAATGGCTAAAATGGAATTCATCGTAGTCTTGGGGTTTTATCATAGGGTGGGGGAGGGACTCATCATAGGTTTGGGGTTTCATCATAGAGTGGGAGGGAAACTCATCATAGGCTGTTCGTTTTGAATAGATTTCGTTTAATATCCGAGTTCTTGGCTACCTAAAGTAATAAGATTTTAAATTACGCCCTAGAGAATGTTATATTAAATTGAGATTCAACCATTTGGAATTTCTTTTTTTTTGGTCATAACGAAACGATTTAGGAATTTCTATTTCGTGAATAAGGGGACAAATTTAGCTATTTTGATTAAATTTGTACAGTAAAAGCGGTTGAGTACATTGTAAAAAAATTGTCCTAACGAATCGTTGGGACAAGTGGTCAAAAATGTCACAATAAACTTTTTCAGTTATTTTCTTATTAGAAAATAAATCGGTGAAGAAACTTATGCTTAACTTGTCTTTTCTTTATTGAAAATTTTACTGTGACATTTTTTCCACTTGTTCCATCGATTCGTTAGGACAATTTTTGCAGGGTGAGAATACCTTCTTTTTAACATTATCGAATTATAATTCGACTTAATGTTTTCAGAAGTTTTCTCATCAGGTACATTGATGTCAAATTTATTTCCGTTATAGTGTGTTAAACTGTATATAAACCTCCTCTCTCTCTCTCTCTCTCTCTCTCTCTCTCTCTCTTCTCTCTCTCTCTCTCTCTCTCTCTCTCTCTCTCTCTCTCTCTCTCTCTCTCTCTCTCTTCTCTCTCTCTCTCTCTCTTTATTATATATATATATAAAAAAAAAAAAAAAAATAATATATTATAATATATATATATATATTATATATATATATATATATATATATATATATATATATATATATATATATATATTATATATATATATATATAATATATATATATATATATATATATATATATATATATATATATATATATATATATATATAATATATATAATATTAATAAATTATGGAGAGTAGTAAGGCTTCGGATTTTTTTGCCACTTTTTTATCAGTTACATTCGCTGAATTAAATTATATTAAAATTCAAAACTTAGACTAAAATAAATTAAAATTTCAAATCTGAAATTAAATTCTTTAATTTAAATTTATAATTTCTTCTTTACTTTTTTTATGTTAGATTTTTCTTCCATCGTCATATTCCATCTTGTATACAATGATATACACTGTATATCATTGTATACAATGATATACATTGTATATCACTGTATACACTGTATACAGTGACAAACCATGTGTATGAAAACTTGCTCGCTATCCTCATTCTGCGTGTTTTGGAACATTCTTCCATCTTCTATTTTGTTTTTCTCTTAACAATAATAATGATAATAATAATAATAATAATAATAATAATAATAATAATAATAATAATAATAATAATAATAATAATAATAATAATAATAATAATAATAATAATGTATTATCACATAATTTAATAACTGATGTATAATATTAACCAAAATATGTTGTTTAAATTCTAAATTAATCTAAAGAAACGTGCAAGCAAATTGGACTAAATGAATATACAGAAGAAATCTGCGAAAATATAAAAAATATTATAAATCTGAAAAAATATATATTAGATGACAAAAATCTGAAGAATATGCAATAGTATTTGGAATCTACAGAATAAATACAGAATGATCCAGAAATTTCACAATACACAGAAATGTAGAAGAATACTTATTACACAGAATCTACTGAAATATACAAAGATATACAGGATCTACAGAATATAAGTATACGAACACTATCAAAATGCACCGAATATTACAATGTACAGAAACCTGCCGAAATATACAGAAACCAACAGAAATCTACAGAAATGTAGAAAAGTATATAAAATTTACAGAGATATATTTAATGTTCATTAAATCTACAGAAATACATAAAAGCATGCAAAATTTACTGAAATATATTTAGTGTACATAAATCTACAGAAAAATACAGAAATATTTTTAAGTCATCTACTAAAATACTTTAAAAAATCAGAAATGTACAGAAATTTGCAAAAGTACTTATAAAATATCTATATAAATCTACAGAAATCTACAGGAATCTACAGAATCTACTGAAATCTTTTCCCACGAAAAATAATCTTTTGATTATAAAATACACTTTTTTTCCACGAAAATTTTTAATTAAACTGATGGTTCATTTTCAGACGCTGGAAATGATATTAAAATTATTAATTTTTTTTTCCTTTCTTTTTCTTTTTTTTTTTTTTTTTTCCTTTTGGTCTTTTCTTCTTCTTTTCTTTTCTATTTTTTATTTTTCCTTTTTTTCTTTTTTTTTCTTTTATGGTCTTTTTTTTCTTTTCTTTTTATCTTTTTTCTTTTCTTTTTCATTATTTCTAATTCTTCTTTTTTTTCTTTTTCTCTTCTTTCTATTTTTTCTTTTTCTATTTTTTCTTATTTGGTCTTTTTTTCTTTTCTATTTTTTCTTTTTCTTTTTTTCTTTACAAATAATTACTGAAAACATTTTCAAACTTTGCTCAATTCGTTAAATAATTGTTAACAAAGTTAATATTATATAAACTTATTTAATTGTTCTCTTATGTATGTATGTATGTATATATGTATGTATGTATGTATGTATGTATGTATGTATGTAAGTATGTATGTATGTATGTATGTAAGTGTGTATGTACGTATGTATTTATGTATGTATGTATGTATGTATGTGGTAAAACGTAAGTAATCATCTATATGCTTACATTTATGTATGCATAAATGTATGTATATTAAAAGACACTGTATTGAATTTGATGTGAGAATCCAATTGTGTATACATGCATGTAGACAAATGTACGAAAAGGTGTTCGTGGAAGGTGCATAGTTTCTCCGTCAGTAATTTCCCGGGAGTGCGATGAAAGAGATTCACTTTTAATGGCCAAATATGGGAAATGTATAATGATTGAAGAAAGGAGAAGGAGGAGGAAGAGGAAGAGGAGGAGGAGGAAGAAGAGGGGGAGTAGGAAGAAGAGGAAGAGAAGGAGAAGGAGGGGAGGAAGGGGAGGAGGAAGAGGAGGACAAGGAGGAGGAGGAAGAGAAGAGAAGGAAGAAGAGGAGAAAGAGGAAGGGAGGAAGGGGAGGAGGAAGAGGAGGACAAGGAGGAGGAGGAAGAGAAGGAAGAGGAAGAGGGGAACGAGGTGAAGGAGGAGGAGGAGGAGGAGGAGGAGGAAGATTAGGAGGAAGAGGAAGAAACGGAGGAAGGGGAAGAGGAAGAAGAGGAATAGAAGAAGGAGGGGAGAACAAGGAGGAGGAAGAAAGAGAGAAGGAAGAGGAGGAGAAGGAAGAAGGAGAAAAGGAAGAGTAGGAGGAGGAGTAAAACAAAGAGAGAATAGGAGGAGGAGTAAAACAAAGAGAGAATAGGATGTGCATAAATTACTAAAGCATTATGGAAATATCGTAAATGATAATAGGAAAATTAGAACGTAAGAAAAT
>SEYY01025081.1:0-37500 GCA_009176605.1 Armadillidium nasatum
ATATATATAATTTAATAATATTATATTATAACATTTTTACTTTACTTACGACAATATTCCACAGAGACCAACCAAACCCATCCGAGCTTTACGCAAACAGAGAACAAGATGATGATATTCATCCAAACACTGGGAGGCATTATCACAAAATATTACCCAATGCTAAGTCCCTTTCCTTTTTCATAGAAGAGGAAAATATTTGCGAAACTTTTAACTTTTTCTTGACATTGATTGATGGAAACAATCCCATCCTAATAAAAACCCCTTTCCAGTAATTAGAACCAGACCTTTTTGGTTTTTACGTGACATTGATTTATGGAAGCATAATCCAGTCCTCATAAAAACCATTGTTTACACAAGTGTTTCCCAACGTAGGTCTCAGCTCCCACTGGTAAACGTACATAGGGAGGAAGTGGGCAGTAGAAAAAGTTTTTAATAAAGGTGGGCTGTGAAGAGAACGAAGTGGGCAGTGACATTATTCTCATAACTGTAAAACTATAAAGTATAGACTATAAAATAAAAAATTTATTTGATATATATATATATATATATATATATATATATATATATATATATATATATATATATATATATATATATATATTATATATATATATTTACTTTATTTTTTAGGTAAAAAATATGTAATTGTTATTGTTTATATTTTTGAGAAGGAAAGTGAGGATGGGTATGAGAGCCCGAGGGACTGACGGAATGCTTATTTTTGTTTTGTTTTTTTTTTTTTTAAGATTTTAATGGTAAAGTAGTTAACTTAATTAAAAACTAAATATTTGAACATTTACGAAACTGGTGAAATAATTCGCAGATCATGGGAGGATGCGAGCTTTTAATTGCATTACATTAAACAATAAATACAAATGAAATATCAATAATAAAAATAATAATAATAATAATAATAATAATAATAATAATAATAATAATAATAATAATAATAATAATAATATAATATAATAATAAATAATAATAATAATAATAATAATAATAATAATAATAATAATAATAATAATAATAATAATAATAATAATAATAATAATAATAATAATAATAATATATAATAATAATAAAATAATAATAGTAATAATAATAATAAGCGAGATGCTAGGGCTTTGGAGTGATGACCAGTCCATGTGTATGTATCTATTCATCAATGTCAAGAGAATAATAAAAGGGTACAGGGATATTTACAAGGAAATTAAAAATGGAAATATAAAAATGGATTATATATGTAAATGACATGTTGGGTTATATATATATATATATATATATATATATATATATATATATATATATATATATATATATATATATATATATATATATATATATATATTATATATATATATATATATATATGTCTCCTCCGGTGGCAAAGGCCCAAAGGCCTACCAAATCCACCGGAGTTGGGAAGCAATCGGATTCGGTCGCCAATGGCCGACATGACCTGATACACGGCGTTTAAAAGTGTGCTTAAGTCAAAGGAAGTTGGGAAAACAGATAAAGGGAGTGTGTTCCAGACTTTACCAGTAGAGTACATGTAAGATTGAGCATAGCGGTTAAGTCTGGGGTCAGAGAGTTGGACAGAGAAAGGATGAGACTGTGTAGAAAGACGAGTCGCACGAGCCCTTCTCAGTGGAGGAGGTATGCGACGTGAGAGTTCAGAAGAGCAGTGTCCATTGTAATAGCGATAGTAGAGAGAGAGTGACGCAACATTTCGACGGGCAGAAAGAGATTGGAGAGAGTTAGTAAGAGCAGGAGAATTGATAAGACGAAAAGCCCTAGACTCCACCTTTTCCAGGAGAGCTGTGTGTGTGGAACCACCCAGATGTGCGACGCATACTCCATACAGGGGCGAACAACACCCCTATACAGAGCAAGGCAACTGGGGTGGCGTAAGAAAACTACGAAGGCGCCACAGAACACCCAACCTCTTAGAAGCTTGTTTAGAAAGAGAGATAATGTGATCTTTCCAAGAAAGATCACGAGAAAAAGAAACACCGAGAATATTGAGGAGAGATGAAGGTTTGAGTTGCGTGTTTTCGAAGAAGATATCATAGTTGTGTGGAAGATTGTGTCGAGTAGAGAGATGGAGGAATTGAGTTTTTGAGGCATTGAAAACGACCATGTTTTCTCTGCCCCAATTTGAAATGAGGGATAGATCAGAGGTTAGTTGCTCCAAGGCCACCCTCCTTGCCTCTAATAACTGTTGTTGGGAGGGGCGTCTTTCAAAATGAAAAGAATAATGAAGGGTGGAGTCATCAGCATAGGAGTGGATAGGAGATGAAGTAATAAAGAGAAGATCATTAATGAAAATTAGAAAAAGAGTTGGGAAAGGACAGATCCTTGTGGAACACCACTATTTATAGATTTATAGGAAGAACGGTGGCCGTCTACAACAGCTGCTATAGAACGACCAGAAAGGAAATTTGATAGAGAGGTCACAGAGAGAAGGATAGATTCCGAAAGAGGGAAGTTTGGAAATCAAAGCTTTGTGCCAGACTCTATCGAAAGCTTTCGATATGTCTAGCGCTACAGCGAAAGATTCACCGAAACCCCAAAGAGCGGAGGACCAAGAGTCAGAAGAAGGGAAAGAAGATCACCAGTAGAACGTTTTTTACGAAAGCCATACTGGCGATCAGAGATAAGATTGGAAGAATTGAGATGTTTCCAAATCTTCCTGTTAAGGATAGATTCGAAAACTTTAGAAAGAACGGAGGTTAAAGAAATAGGACGATAGTTAGAGGGTTGAGAAGGGTCCCCCTTCTTCGGCACGGGTTGAATGAGCGCACGTTTCCAACAAGAAGGGAAGATCGAAGTAGAAAGGCAAAGACGAAATAGTTTACCAAGGCAGAGTGCAAGCTCGGAAGCACAAGTTTTGAGAACCACAGGAGGAATACCATCAGGACCGTACGCCTTCTTAGTGTTAAGCTCAGAGAGAGCAGAAGTGACGTCTTTAGAAGAAATTACAATGTTAGGCATAAATGAGTTGGAGGGGGTTGAAGGAGGAGGAATAGCTCCGGAATCGTCCAAGGTAGAATTAGAGGCAAAAGTTGGAGCGAAGAGTTCAGCTTTAGTAGAAGGTAAAATGGCAGTTGTGCCATCAGAAGATACTAGAGGAGGGAAAGAGGAAGAATATATATATATATATATATATATATATATATATATAATATATATATATATATATATATATATATATATATATATATATATATATATATATATATATATATATATATATATATATATATATATATATTATATATTTATATATATATTATATATATATATATATATTATATATATTATATATATATATATATATATATATATATATATATATATATGTATGTGTGTGTGTGTGTGTGTGTGTGTGTGTGTGTGTTTGTCTGCATGTGTGTGTTTGGACGTTTGAGAGCATGCGTGCATGTCACCATTTCTTGCTTCTATAGTTTGCCACATACTGATAAAGTATGGTTTCTAGAGGGCATAGGGTGTAAGATACTACTACTACTTCTATTACGATTAAAATAATATTAATAATGATAATAATAATAATCATAATAATAATAATAATAATAATAATAATAATAATAATACTAATAATAATAATACTAATAATAAAAATAATAATAGTAATAACAGATTGGAATAAATATAAAAAATAGAATTTAGGAAAATTTGTTTATTTAGTTAAAAACCTTTTACTATGGAAACATATTTGCTGTCGGCTGTGACCCTTACGTGGAGTACTATGGTGATGAAAATAAAAACCGTTACTATGGGAACATCCAACGTGTATGTGTATGATAGCTGTTTGTATAATAATAATAATAATAATAATAATAATAATAATAATAATAATAATAATAATAATAATAATAATAATAATAATAATAATAATAATAATAATAATAATAATAATAATAATAATAATAATAATAATAATAATAATAATAATAATAATAATAATAATAATAATAATAATAATAATAATAATAATAATAATAATAATAATAATAATAATAATAATAATAATAATATAATAATAATAATAAGAAGAAGAAGAAAGAAGAAGAAGAAGAAGAAGAAGAAGAAGAAGAAGAAGAATTAATAATAATAATAAGAATTATAATAATAATGCTAATATGTATGTGCTTGCACTTGTTTTTTACTATGAGTCGGAATAAGTCCATAAGCGGCTAATCACTCTTATGCATTTTATGGATGTTAACATTAGTGTGTGTATGTATGTGTGTTTGGACATATGTTATATAAGGTTTTTTAATAATAATAATAATTATAATCATAATAATCATGATGATGATAAAGAAAGAGCTGAAGAGAACAAATACCTCTATACCACGCTACTGAGGCTAATATGAGCGTGTGGATTATAATAGTGAAGATTATGATTAAGAAAAAAGAATAATAAAGATTGAAAATAGAAATAGGATTACATATTAAATGCCATTATTAATAGGGTACAATATTTCACAAGTTTGAATATGAAATTGTGTCTGTGTGTGCATATATGTGCTATGAAACAAGTATATGGTTAGGAAGAGAATAGTAAAGATTGAAAATAAAAATTGGATGATATTATAAAGAAGCTCTTATTAATATGGTACGTATATTTCACAAGTATGAACATGAAAACATTGTGTTTGTTTGTGTGTGTGTGTATGAATCATGAATGGAGTCAAGTTTTTAAGCGGCTAAGCACACTATACCCCTCTACTGAGTCAAATATGTGTGTGTTTGTTCAAATGTTTATCAAGGTTTGTTTACATTTTTTTATATCTCCTCTGGTGGGCAAATGCCGGAGTCATATCAAATTCCACCGGAGTTGGGAAAAATCTATCCTGGTCGATTGGTGACATGTCCAGACACACGGCGTTTGAAAGTATGCAAGTCAAAGAAAGTTGGGAAAACAGATAAAGGGAGTGTGTTCCAGACTTTACCAGTAGAGTACATGTAAGATTGAGCATAGCGGTTTAGTCTGGGTCGGAGAGTTGAACAAAGCTCTTCTCAATGAATGAGGTATCCAAAGAGAAAGCTCAGAAGAGCAGTGTCCGTTGCAATAGTGATAGTAAAGAGAGAGTGACGCAACAATTCGACGGGAAGAGATTGGAGAGAGTTAGTAAGAGCAGGAGAGTTGATGAGACGAAAAGCCCTAGACTCCACTTTCTCAAGGAGAGCTGTATGAGTGGAACCACCCCAGATGTGCGAAGCATATTCCATACAGGGACGAACAACACCCCAATACAGAGCAAGAAACTGGGGTGGCGTGAAATAATTCAGAACACCCAACCTCTTAGAAGCTTGTTTAGAAAGAGAAGTAATGTGATCTTTCCAAGAAAGATCACGAGAAAAGCATACGCTAAGAATATTAAGAACAGATGATGGTTTAAGTTATGTGTTTTCGATGAAGACATTATAGTTGTGTGGAAGATTGTGTCGAGTGGAGATATGGAGGAATTTAGTTTTTGAGGCATTGAAAACAACCATGTTTTCTCTTCCCCAATTTGAAATACGTGAATGATCAGAGGCTAGTTGCTTCAAGGCTACCTTTCTCGAGTTTATCAACTGTTATTGGGTGGGATATTTTTCAAACTAGAAGGAGTAATGAATGGTGGAGTCATCAGCATAGGAGTGGATAGGAGATGAGGTAATAGAAAGAAGGTCATTAATGAAAAGTAGAAAAAGTGTTGGGAATAGGACAGAACCCTGAGGAACACCACTATTAATAGGTTTAAAGTAAAAACGGCGGCCGTCTACAACAGCTGCTATAGAACGACCGGAAAGGAAATTAAAGAGAAGATCACAGAGAGAAGGATAGATACCGAAAGAGGGAAGTTTAGAAGTCAAACTTTTGTGTCAGACTCTATCGAATGCTTTCGATATGTCCAGCGCCACAGCAAAGGATTCACCGAAATGCCGAAGAGCGGACCAAGAGTCAGAGAGAAGGGAAAGAAGATCACCATTAGAGCGTTTCTTACAAAACCTATACTGGCGATCAGAGATAAGATTGGAACAATTGAGACGTTTCCAAATCTTCCTGTTAAGGATAGATTCAAAAACTTTAGAAAGAACGGAGGTCAAAGAAATTGGGCGGTAGTTAGTAGGTTGAGAGATATCCCCCTTATTCGAACCCCGGCCTATGGTGTAGTGGTTAACGTAATTACATACCATCTCATAGGTCGGGGTTCGAATTAGCATTAGTAGTGATGAAAAAGTATACAAAATTACTCCACGGTATTATTGTGGCAACTGCAGAATAACCTAAATACCTGCGGTTTACGAGGATAGAGCCTTGGCCTGTTAACCCTATACCCGTGTGTGGTCTGAGGATTCCTCCGGGACTGTCTACCTAGACGATACGTCAGAAGCAGTTCTGGTGGATTCCTTTTTGTACCATCGGTTGTGTAGTGGTTAACGCAATGACATACCATCTCATAGGTCGGGGATGGAATCCTCATCAGCAGTGATGAAAAAGTATACAAAATAATTCCACGGTTTATTTTGTGGCAATTACAGAATATATATATATATATATATATATATATATATATATATATATATATATATATATATATATATATATATATATATATATATATATATATATATATATATATATATATATATATATATATATATATATATATATGCTTGAAGAATGATATTGACCAAAGGTAAAAGAAAAAATTTAAAATTTCGTTATAATATTTCAGTATTTTTTAATTTTTTTTAAATAGTAAATTAAAAGAAATTCAATAAAAAAAATTTGTGAAGCAACACATCTTTCGGTGCAAAGTATTTTCGGCATTTATTGGAAAATTAAATATTAAAAGAAAAGGAAAAAAACGAATTAAGTAAACTCTGGTGAATAATGAATGATGATTTCGTCGCAGTCGAGTCAAATGAAGAATAGTTCTTTGCATGGTTCTAAGGGCTGGTACCATTTTCAACCAGGTTTTATTCCCACGTACGATTGCAGGAATGTCAAATTTCTGCAATTGACTCCACCCTGCATCATGCGGGATATGGTGTATTGTATAATATATATATATATATATATATATAATATAATATATATATATATATATATATATATATATATATATATATATATATATATATATATATATATATATATATATATATATATATATATATATATATATATATATATATATATATATATATTATATATATATATATATATATATATATATATATATATATATATATATATATATATAATATATATATATATATATATATAATATACCGTGCAATTGCAAGGCATTGCATATATATGTGATAGATATTTGAGGGCTAGCAATCTTTCGGCTTAAATTCGTTGCTTGAAAAAACTCCAGTCATCATCGGAAAGTGAGGAATTTGGATTCTGTATCGAAGATGCTATTCCAACTGAAAGGGTAAATGAAATACTAAAGGACAAGCATTGAAACCATTGTGTCTAGAAATTGTCTTTTTTCAGAACAGACAAACAAATTGTTTCGAGGTCAGAAGGAAGAAGAGACTTTTCCCACCGATAGGGCTAAGACCATTTCTCCCACAGAATAAACAAACAACTCTATATATATATATATATATATATATATATATATATATATATATATATATTATATATATATATATATATATATATATATATATATATATATATATATATATATATATATAATATATATATTGTTTCTGCAAGCAAACTTTTTCATAAAATCATTCATAACTTATTCAATATTTTATATGAATAATTCCAACACTTAAAAAATGAAGAAACTCTGCAGAATTTCATATAAAATTTATAATATAAATAATGTTTAACATTGATGTAGCGATTTATCCGAATATATATTTTATTCAATTTAGGATTTGGTAATTAGTGACTGTTTTCACACCGTTAAAAATCTCAAATAAAATAAATTTTGGAAAAGGAAAAAATTGTTCCGAATTCCAGATATTTAAATGTTTATCAATATTCCTTCTTATTGTTTTAGTTATAAAGTGTTTCAGTTTTGTTTGAATTTCATTTTTGAACAAGGACTGAAAGAGTGAGTGAGAGAGAGAGAGAGAGAGAGAGAGAGAGAGAGAGAGAGAGAGAGAGAGAGAGAGAGAGAGAGAGAGAGAGAGAGAGAGAGAGAGAGAGAGAGAGAGAGAGAGAGAGAGAGAGAGAGAGAGAGAGAGAGAGAGAGAGAGAGAGAGAGAGAGAGAGAAATTCAAAGTATGGTTAGAGATACATCAGTGGTTGTGACTTTGGATACATTTACTCTCTAGTCTTAATATAGAATTATAATATATGCAAGAGTTTAATTTCCCGAGTAGTCCATCAAAAGTCGTTTTACATTGAGCTTTGTTATCAAAATCTCTTGAGCATAAAGAAATTAAATTCAGATTTTTTTTCTAAGAAAAAAATAGAGCAGGTCTGATAGTGAATGTTTCTCTTCCCTTACACAAACTCAGGAACATCGAAACAATTTAATTATTAGTTTTGAAATTGGAAATAAAAAAAAATTGAAACCTTTTTTTATTGAAATAAAATAGCAGCAAGTTTCATTATAATAATAATAATAATAAAAAATTAATTTAAGATTATTCAAAAGACGAGTTTTCTAGATAAAATTTCCACCCCAAAGGGGCTTAGGGAGTGTTTGAGAGTTTGAAGGAATAGGAACACCTATTACATTCCTGTTCTTTTTAATTCGTCCAGTTGCATCTTCTTTATACGTACATCATCTCCAGAGTGGTCTTTGAAACTTCGACTTCGGGGTGTTAGAAAATTACAAACCTTACTGCATTCCGGTGTCTTTTAAGTAGGTCCTGTAACAATGTTTCACCCAAATAGCATTATCAAATTATTCTGAAACCTACGATGAGTGAGTATCTGATACGTTATCATTCACTTTGAACATTTCCTTTCTTAAATTGAACAATATACATACCATTGCATAAATATGTAGCATGCTTTCCATTTAAAACTTGATGTGGCTGTTCTTTGAGTTACGCAAATTAGAACTTAAACAGGCCCGTTGGTTACTTCCACCAAAGATTTAGAGTCCACGATCTTCAGGTGGTTAGGCTGGCTTTGTCACCGACTAGCAAGTATGTTCTAGTGCTGCAATGGTAAGTTTTTTCGTTCATGATCATCACATGATACCAGCTTCTCATGTTATATATATATATATATATTATATATATATATATATATATATATATATATATATATATATATATATATATATATATATATATATATATATATATATATATATATATATATATATATATATATATATATATATATATATATATATTATATGGGGTTTTTCCATACAAAAAGCTTCCTTTCTATGACCTTTCGTCTTTTAAACTCTCACTTTCTCTTGCACTCCAAATAATTCCTTTCATTTTATTCTCTCTATATTCTGAAATCTATTCGCCCAACTTCTCCTATGAAGACGTCTCTTGTGACTATTCTATCCTCTTATTCTCATTCCAACTCTCTGACACTAGACTTAGTACTCCGATTTAGGGTTGGCCAACGCACCTGGTACGGTGCGGTGTGTGGTGCGTTCATCTTGGTGCGGTGCGGTGAAGTGCACTTTACAATTTCAGCAACCCAGTGCGATGCGGAGCGGTGTGAAAGAAAAATAAAAGTGCGATGCGGTGAGGGGCGGGCTCTGGTGCGCACCGCACTGCACCGCAGTTGCTGTATTCTGCAATAATTGTCTGTTCCGTCAGATTATATATATATATATATATATATATATATATATATATATATATATATATATATATATATATATATATATATATATATATATATATATATATATATATATATATATATATATATATATATATATATATATATATATAAGAGCTGGAGGCGGATCTTATGGAGACAAGAAAACTAATATACAGCATTGCGAAAAGCTATAGAAAAGGTCCAACCCCACCAACATATTCAATAAAGAACGATAACGGAGACTTACTCATAAACCCACAAGAGATTAGTAGAAGATGGGAGGAATACTTTAATCAGTTGTTAAATATACCGAGCAATATAGAGGAGGATGAACATGGTGAGGAAGTGCTGGAGGGGCAGGAGAGGGAGGAGGAGGTGTGGCCGATTGTGCCTGAGGAGGTGGAATACGCAATTAGTAAGATGAAAAATGGTAAGGCGACAGGGGAAGACATGTTGCCGGTGGAGATATTGAGGGGCGCTGGAGGAGGAGGAGTGTTGTGGATGACTGAGGTGATAAATAAGTGCTGGAATGAGGGGAAAGCACCACAGGAGTGGAAGAAATCGATAATCTGCCCTATATTCAAAAAAGGGGATAAGACAAACTGTAAAAATTATAGAGGAATTGCGTTAATACCTCATATTGCGAAGGTGTATGAAAGAATGCTGGAGAGAAGACTAAGAGGGAGAGTGGAGAATAAATTGGAGGAGTGGCAGCATGTTTTTAGACCGGGAAGATCAACTATTGATCTAATTTTCACACTAAAGATGATATGTGAGAAGAGCTATGAATTCAACCAGAGAGCATATATGGCTTTTGTTGATTTGGAAAAGGCATTTTATAAAGTACCGAGGGAGATGTTGTTGGAGGGTGTTGGGAAGGGGAGAATATGGAATACCAACGAAGTTGATAAGAGCAATAAAGAGTACTTATGTTGACAGTTGCTGCAAAGTAAAAACGCAGATGGACGATAGTAACTGGTTCGGAATTACGACTGGAGTGAAGCAGGGAAGTGTGCTCTCCCCAATTTTGTTTATAATTTTTATGGACTTTTGCGGGAGGTTGGTGAGGAGAGAGGTGGACGGGGAGATACTCGGATATGCAGACGATCTGGCGTTGATTTCGGAATCGGAGGAGGAGCTACAGAGATGTGTCATGGTGTGGGATGAGGTTCTGACTGCAAAAGGAATGAAAATTAATAAGGAGAAAACGGAGGTAATGTTGATAAACAGGGTCCAGGATGAGTTGAACATAAGATTGAGGGATGTAATACTGAAACAAATGGATCAGTTCTAATATCTTGGAGTATCCTGTGGTGTTAAAAATGATATGTCTTTGGAGCTGAACCATAGAATTGGAAAATTTAATGGGACATTTGCCTTGCTGTACCCATTGCTCAAGGATAAGAACATCTCGAGGAGGGTTAAAACCATTTTGTATACTAACATAATGAGACCTGTATTAATGTATGGACACGAAGTCTGGACGCTCAATACAAAAGCCAAAAGTAAAATACAGGCTTGTGAAATGAAGGTGCTGAGGTTGATAGCGGGAGTGACAAGGATGGAATAGAGTGAGAAATGAGGATGTGAGGGCGGGGCTTGGAGTGGAGAGTGTGCTGGACCTTGTGGAGAGAGGGCAGTTGAGGTGGTTTGGACATATGAGGAGGATGAACGAGGATAGATATGCAAGAAGGTATTACGAATGGAGGCCGGAGGGAAGGAGAGGAGTGGGAAGACCGAGGATGAGATGGAGCGACTGCGTTGGGACGGCGATGGAGAGAAGAGGAAAAACTATGGAAGAAGTGGAAGAGGCGATGATGTATGGTGATTGTGGGCGATGGAGGAATTTCGTCCGAGACGGATGACAGATGCTTGCACCTACAGGAGTATGGTGAGAAAGAAAGTGAGTAATAATATATATATATATATATATATATATATATATATATATATATATATATATATATATATATATATATATATATATATATATATATATATATATATATATATATATATATATATATATATATATATATATATATATATATATATATATATATATATATATATATATATATATATATATATATATATATATATATATATATATATATATATATATATATATATATATATATATATGTGGATGATGTGGTACTTTTGACTGAGATACAGAAAAATTTGAAAGTACTGGTGGATGAGTTTGTAAAGGGTTGTAATGATTTGGGCTTAAGAGTAAATACGGGTGAAAGTAAAGTGCTGTGGATGAAAAATGGGGAGGAAGGGGAGAAGGTTTGCAGGAGGGAAATGATTTACAAATTAAAGTGGGTAGGGAGAGATTGGAGCTAGTCACTTTATTTACTATCTAGTGGTGATTTTTGGAGATGGTGATGTTATTGAGAGTGATGAAGTTGGTCATAGAATAAGGGAAGGGGAGAAGATGTTGGGTGGTTTGAGGAATATTTGGGGTACAGAAAGGTTACCAAGGGAGGTGAAGGTGAGAATGATTGAGAGATGTTGAATACCGGTGGTTATGTATGGGAGTGAAGTATGGAGGTTGAACGCTATGAAGAGAAAAAAATAGAAGTTTTCCAAATGAAAGGTGTGAGAGCGGTTTGTGATGCTGATAGAAGACAGAGAGTCAGGATTGTTAAATTATTGGAAATGTGTGGATGGGGAAAGAGTATGGTTGAGAGAACTGAACAAAGTATGCTGAGATGGTTTTTACATGTTTGTAGGATGAATGAAAAGAGAAACTGTTTCAGAAGTGGAGGGTGTGAGAGATATAGGAGACCGAGGGGAAGTTGGATGAGTAATGTAAAAGAACTGTTAAGAGATGAAAAATGAAAAGACTATCCCATTTCATTGTAGAAGGTATGAGACTGGACAGTTCAGAAAAGCAATGGAGAGCATGGAGCATGGAGAGTAACTCAGAAATCTGACGTGCAGAAAGAGATTGTAGAAAATCACACAAATTATAATTAGTGTGAGCGAAAGAAATGATAAGACGAAAAACTTAGACTCCATTTTTTCAAGAGCATAATGAGTGGAACCATCCCAAATGTGTGAAACGTACTCCATACAGTGAAAACTACACATCTATGAAAAGTAAGCAAATTTAGAAGGAGCCCCAAAACTCTCAACCTCAAAGAAGCTTATTTTCAAAGAGAAGTATTGTGATCCTTCAAAGAAAGATTGCGAGAAAATGAAATAGCGACACTATTGAAGAACTGACGAAAGTATGAATGGCGATATCAGAATTACATTGAACGTTGTGTCGAGTACAAAGATAGAGGAGCAGAATTTTGGTGACATTGAAAATCCTCATGTTTTTTCTCCCCTCTGCGAGAAAGACCAGAGGCTGATTACTCCACAGTGACTCTCCTAGCGTTAATTAATTGTTGTTCAGTAAATACAGGGTCCATTATGAAAGTAATGCACATTTGCTGGGAATAATATATTTCTTGATCCTACCGGTACAAATCCTTAAAATTCTTCGAAATACTCTCTCCCAGCATCAATACACTTGCGGAGACGTGTCTACCATGCCTGGAAGGCACCCTGAAACTCCTCGACTGGAATGCCTCTTAGGAACGTTGCGACATGTTTTTGCAATTTTTCCACGGACTCCCAATGCTTTCCTTTCAGCTCTCTCTTCAGTCGGGAAAACAAAAAACAAAAAAGTCGCACGGAGCCAAGTCGGGACTGTAAGGGGGCTGGGTGACTACCGGTGTGTTTCTCAGGGCCAGGAAATTGAAAACGATGAAAGCCGTGTGGCTGGGGGCATTGTCATGTTGAATCTTGACCGTGTCTTTGATGTCAGCCCTCACACGCGCGAACCGGCGTTTCAATCTCTTGAGCACCTGCAGGTAAAAGGCTGAGTTGACAGTTTGTCCCTGCGGTACAAACTCAAAATGGACGATTCCTTGGACGTCAAAAAAGACAATGAGCATCGTTTTGATGCGAGACTTACTCATTTGTGCTTTCTTGGGGGAGGGGGTATGATTTGTGTGCCACTCGCTGCTCTACCTTTTCGATTCTGGGTCGTACTCGAACATCCAGGATTCGTCTCCGGTTACGACAGAGTTAAGAAAGTGCGGATCATTTTGAATCAAATCCAACAATTCTTGACAGCGCAAAACTCGAAGTTCTTTCTGCTCTTCCCTCAACACTTTCGGCACAAGCTTCGCGCAAACCTTGCGCATTTGCAGATCCTCGGTCACTATCCCATGTACCGTAAATGTGGACATGTTTAGGGTGTCAGCGATTTGCTGGATGCTCAATCGACAAAACGCCATGTTCTGGACATGTCGGCCACCATCGACCAGGATAGATTTTTTCCAACTCCGGTGGAATTTGGTAGGCCTTCGGCCTTTGCCAACCGGAGGAGATATAATATATATATATATATATATATATATATATATATATATATATATATATATATATATATATATATATATATATATATATATATATATATATATATACTATATATATATATATATATATATATATATATATATATATATATATATATATATATATATATATATATATATATATATATATATATATATATATATATATATATATATATATATATATATATATATATATATATATATATATATATATATATATATATATATATATATATATATATATATATATATATATATATATATATATATATATATATATATATATATATATATATATATATATATATATATATATATATATATATATATATATATATATATATATATATATATATATATATATATATATATATATATATATATATATATATATATATATATATATATATATATATTTACCAGATATGTAATATATGCTGCATGTTTGATTTATACTATAAGTGAGGTTTGAAAAGATTGCTTTATTGGTGTGCAACATTAGACTATAACCAATATATAGTTAACATTTTGTTAATTCTGATAATATAACTATGATATGAATCGGAAAAAGTAAAATTGTTTATGATATGGAACATACTGGTCCTTCATTGAGAGAATTACCAACTGTAATAGGTTTTGCACACTCAGAGAAAACCCTATTACTAAAATAGCCATCTACCCAAGTAAAATCAAAGTACATTTCCAAGCTAGACAACTTTCCAACAAAGAAGGGCCATAACCGAATCTTGCTAAAGCTGGGCCGTTCGTGTGGAAGATTTGAAAAAAGGAACTGTATACAGAGGTAAGAAGATAATCAGAGAAACCAATAACAGTAAAAGAATTTAATTGTATAGGAAGTAAAGAAAGAGTCTCGCTGTTTGCCAATAGCAAAAATTAATTACGAGACATATTTAAAATGCTGTTTTGCTTTATGATTAGTTCTAGCACAATAATTTTTAACAATTCCTAATGTTTATTTATTTATTTACTTTTATTTAGCTTTCCACCTTTCCCACTCTTGTGGTGTGGTACCTTCCATAATTTCTTCACACACGCACACACCCATTCATTACAGATGGCAAACACATACACTCAAGCATTAGTACCTTAAGTTCTTTCTATATTCTCCCTTTCTTCCATACTTCCCTTAGTCCCCCCTCTCACTTTCATCCCTTCCACTACTCTATTCTTTATTTCATTTTCTATTCCCCCTTTTCTCTCCACCAACATTCCCAGATATATGAATAATTCCTCCTCCTCCAATTTCTCTCCCCCACCTCCACACTCCATCATTCCTACTCTCTCACTACCTCATCCACACCCCAATCCTCATTTCTTTACTTTTTACTGGATTTATTTTCAATTCTTTGATTGCTCATTTTCCCACAAATTCTCTCACTCCGCCACAAACACCGCATCATCTACAAACAACAAGACATTTACCTCCCATTCACCCTAAACACCTCTCAGCCTAATACCCTTCCTTTTTCTTTAAATTGCAATAACTACACCATCCATGAACAAGTTAAACAACCTTGGCGACATTACACACTCAACATTACTTTCTCAACCGCACCCCTACGTTAAACCAATCAGTAAGCTCCCTCTTCACCCTCACCCTCGCTGAACAATTTTCATAAAAACCTTTCATCCCTTTCATTATCTCCTTCCCACTCCCCACCCCTCCCTCAATACCTCGAACAACTTCCTCCTTCTTACCCTATCATACGTTTTCTTAAAAAACAAAAGGCATGCATACCTCGCATTACCCTTTTCAAGCAATTTCACACCAATTATTCTTCGTGTAAACACCTTGTTCACGCAACCCCTACCCTCTCTAAAATCACCTTGTTTCTCTTGTTAATTATTCCCCTCTTGTCAATAATGCCCTACCATAATTCTTCCCTACCACACTCAACAGACTTATACCCTTATAACTTTTACACACCATCTTATCCTCTTTTATTTTATATGTAGGTACTATGCAAGCATCCTGATATTCATGAGGCACTCTCCCTTCTTCCAATACACATTAAACATCCTAACCAGTCAGTCAACCAACTATCCAAATTCCTATCTTTTTATTTTCTCATATACAACCGTCCGTCCCTGTAGACTGTCTCTTCCTCCCTACTAAAACTCCTCTCCTCTTCCCCAGTCACTACCTCTCCATTATTTCCTATCGCTTCCTTCTCTCCAATCACTCTACCCATTCAACAATTCACTAAAGTACTATCTCCATCTCTCTCCTAAATCTCTCTCACCTTGTATTAACTCATCATCTTTCCCCTTCATTCCTTTCCCATGCTATTCACTCCATCTCCTCATCCTATTTACCTCCTTCCAAAACATTTTACTTCTCTCCTTAAAATTTTCTGCTAGCTTTACGCCCTACTCCACTTCCACTCTCCTTTTTGCCCTCTAAACCTCCCAACTCTTCTCCCTATGCATCTCCCAATCACCATTCTACTTCGTTCCCAAATATCTGTAAAGACTTCATCATATTCCCCAACTCTTTATTCCACCACTCACTCCTCTTACGTCTACCGATCTCTATCCTCTTCACTCCACATACCATTCTAGCAACCTCCACCAACGTTACTTTCAGTTTACTCCATTATTCTTCCACTCCCCCCACCTTTCTTTTATCCTTCCCATGTAGTCCTCTCTCTTCATTTTCACGGTAATATCTAACGCCCTACTCCTACCTTCATATATATATATATATATATATATATATATATATTATATATATAATATATATATATATATATATATATATATATATATATATATATATATATATATTATATATATATATATATATATATATATATATATATATAATATATATATATAATATTATATAATATATATATATATATATATATATATATATATATATATATATATATATATATATATATTATATATATATATATATATATATATATATATATATATATATATATATATATATATATATATATATATATATATATATATATATATATATATATATATATATATATATATATATATATATATATATATATATATATATATATATATATATATATATATATATATATATATATATATATATATATATATATATATATATATATATATATATATATATATATATATATATATATATATATATATATATATATATATATATATATATATATATATATATATATATATATATAATATATATATATATATATATATATATATAATATATATATATATATATATATATATATATATATATATATATATATATATATATATATATATATATATATATATATATATATATATATATATATATATATATATATATATATATATATATATATATATATATATATATATATATATATATATATATATATATATATATATATATATATATATATATATATATATATATATATATATATATATATATATATATATATATTATATATATATATATATATATATATATATATATATATATATATATATATATATATATATATATATAATATATATATAATATATATATATATATATATATATATATATATATATATATTATATATATATATATATATATATATAGTATAGTTAAATAGGTTTGTTCCTATTGACCTTATGCGTATAATAAACCATAATGCTAATAATGATGAAATAATAATAATAATAATAATAATAATAATAATAATAATAATAATAATAATAATAATAATAATAATAATAATAATAATAATAATAATACTTTATAAAGTTATACATAGACGTTCGAGTCTACATATCATATCAATATATTTATATATAAATCTGGGAAAAGAAAAAGAAAAATGAATTTCAAAATAATTAAATCAATAGATTAAATAAATTATTTAAGTTATATCACAAAACACAAAACAAAAAAAAAAAAAAAAAAAAATTTAAATTTAAAAACAGTAAAGGTACAAAGAACATCACTATGATTACAAATGAACTATATATAAGAAGGAGTTTTGATATAATGTTTTTGAGGTATAAATATGGATATAATTTAGGTGGTTGTTACATAGGCTATTATTATTGATATGTTCTTTTCATGTTATAAGAAGAGGCGTAGAGGAGAGGGTTGTGTTTAGTTGGGGTTTTAGTTGTTTAATGTATAGGGATTCAAGAATTGTGCGATCAGAGTTTATTGGAGATAATGTTAAGATGCTGAAGTCTGAGAAGTTGAATGGGTGGTCTTGAGAGTGTGAATGAATTCTGATGGCGGAGTTTTCTGGAGATGAGGAGGGGAGGTTTGTTCGAAAAGAGGTTCCCATATGCTTATGAATACGGAGTCTAAGTTGTAACATGAAAAGAACATATCAATATTAATAGCCTATGTAACAACCACCTAAATTATATCCATATTTATACCTCAAAAACATTATATCAAAACTCCTTCTTATATATAGTTCATTTGTAATCATAGTGATGTTCTTTGTACCTTTACTTTTTTTAAATTTAAATTTTTTTTTTGTTTTTGTTTTTGTTTTTGTTTTGTGATATAACTTAAATAATGTTTATTTAATCTATTGATTTAATTATTTCGATTCATTTTTCTTTTTCTTTTTCCAGATTATATATAAATATATTGATAATGAGTCATGTAGACTCGAAACGTCTATGTATAACTTAATAAAAATTAATTATTAATATTATTATTATTATTATTATTATTATTATTATTATTATTATTATTATTATTATTATTATTATTATTATTATTATTATTATTATTATTGTTAGCATTAGTTTTTATATATTATTATATATATATATATATATATATATATATATATTATATATATATATATATATATATATATATATTATATTATATATATTCGGATTCGGATTCGAGAAATTCAAAATTGATTGGATTTGGATTCGGATTCGGATTCTAACGTTGTCGGATTCTCCATCACTGATATATATATATATATATATATATATAGTATATATATATATAATATATATATATATATATATATATATATATATATATATATATATATATATATATATATATATATATATGCTTCACCACTACTCCTTCTAGATGTAAATACACCATTTTCCCTCCTATTGGTAACTCTGACCATAATCTTATAGCTCTTAGTTATAATGCTTTCTCTCCAACAGCTCCACCATGCCCTAAACGTACTTTCTGGCACTTTAATCGGGCTAATTGGAGGGCAATGCGACGCTTCTTTGCTAACTATCATTGGAGTGAATCTTGCTTTGTCTCGGGGGACGCTTCTGTCTCTGCTGAAAAGGTAGGGGCCGTAATCCTTGACGGGATGGGCAGATTCATTCCATCTTCAACTAAATCTTTTTCTCCTCAAAATCCTTGGTTCGATGGCAATTGTTCTCTTGCCCTTCGGGAGAGAGACAATGCTTATCGTGAATGGAAAAACTCTCCTTCTTCTATCACTCTTGCTAATTTTCATTCAGTTCGGAATCGTTGCAGAGATGTTCTTCGAAGGACTAAGCGTACTTTCATAAAAAGAAAGTGCGCTGACCTCCATGGCTCTCCTACTGAGAAAAATTTCTGGTAACTGGTCAAAAATATTTCTAAAAACTTTTGTAAATCTGCCTTTCCTTCTCTTATTCGCTCTGATGGTTATGTAACTAATACTCCTTCTGAAAAAGCTAATCTCTTCGGCCTCCTTTTTTCATCTAATTCTACCCTGCTTGATTCTGGCATCCCTCCTCCAACTCCTTCTCCTCTCAGGTGTCCCATGCCTCTACCTTTAATTACTCTTGATCTGGTGCTTGGGATCCTGAAATCTATGAACGTCAGGAAGGCCAGTGGCCCGGATGGCATTCTCCCTCGTGTTCAGAGGGAGTGTGCTTCCGAATTAGCACCTGTCCTCGTTCAGCTCTACTCTCTATGCCTTAATACTAATACTTTTCCTCAATGATGGAAACATGCATTTGCTTCAGCCGATCCCGAAGAAAAGTAGTCACTCTGACCCCTCTAGCTATCGACCTATAGCTCTCACCTGTGTTCTATCTAAAAATTTTGAAACTCTCCTCAACTCTCATTTCCTGGATCATTTGGAGTCTCATTCTCTTCTCTCAGATCACCAGTATGGCTTTCGACTCTCGAGGTCAACTGGTGACATACTTTCCTATCTTACTGATCTATGGTCTTCTGCCCTTAGGGACTTCGGGGAGTCTTGTGTGGAGGCGCTTGACATATCCAAGGCTTTTGGCCGGGTATGGCATGCGTCGCTGCTCTCCAGGCTCCCTTCCTTTGGGCTTCCTCCATCCTTTTGCTTACTCTTGTCTAGTTTTCTCTCAGATCGTTCCATTTCTGCACTTGTAGATGGAGCGACCTCTTCCTCCTTTTCTGTCAACTGTGGTGTTCCTCAGGGTTCCGTTTTATCTCCAACACTATTCTTACTTTTCATTAACGATCTTCTCAACTGCACTTCTAACTCTGTTCACTCTTATGCTGATGACTCAACCCTGAATTCTTCTACTCATTTCATATCTGCTCCCTCTTTTGCTTCTAGAGTTGCTTCTCGTCTTCAACTTTCCGATTCTATTCTTGCCGATCTGGATGGGATTTCCTGGTGGGGTCATAGCAACCTTGTGAAATTCAACTCTTTAAAAACTCAACTTCTTCACATCTACCTCTCAAAAACACTTCCTAACTTTCCTATTCTCTTCGATGGCTCTCCAGTCTCACCTGAAAATAATATTAACATTCTTGGTCTAAACATAAACAGCAAACTGTCTTGGAAACCACATATCACAATGGTTGCTAAAGCGGCCTCTAAGAAGCTGGGAATTCTGTTCAGATTGCGAAAAAAAATTTCTTCTGAGCAGTTACTCCAAATATATAAGGGTCTTATTCTCCCTTGTATGGAGTACTGTTCTCACATTTTGGGGGCTCCGGCTCCTCCTCTCTTCTGGATAGGATTGAGTCAAAAGCTAAAAGATTAATAAACTGTCCCCTACATTCAAACTCTCTTGACCCTCTATCTCTGCGACGTGACGTTGGCGCGCTATCTCTTTTCTATAGGTACTACAATGGCAGGTGCTCGAGGGAATTGGCCTCTCGCATTCCTCCACCGTTGCGTCGTCCTCGTTGCACAAAGGGTATCCTGATTTCGCAACAATTTTGTGTGGATGTAGGAAACCCCAGGCTAGCTCGTTGTGGTGCCTCCTTCTTTCCAGCCACCTCTATTCTGTGAAACTCTCTACCATCATCTATTTTCCCCTGTATTTAATCTACCACTCTTCAATGCTTCCGTCTGCGCCCACCTGAGGGTTGTTCGTTAGGCGTGTGTGTGTTTAAACGAGTTTTCTCCCTATGTGTGTGCCCCTCCTTGAAAAGGGCTTTGCCCGTGAGTGGTGGCGTTTTATATATATATATATATATATATATATATATATATATATATATATATATATATATATATATATATATATATATATATATATATATATATATATATATATATATATATATATATATATATATATTATATATATATATATATATATATATATATATATATATATATATATATATATATATATATATATATATATATATATATATATATATATATATATATATATATATATATATATATATATATATATATATATAATTATATATATGCAGATAAAAAAGTCATGAAAATCAAAAGGACCTTTATTTTACAAGTTCTCATGGTACTAAAAGTTTCAGGTTTGTGGTTATTATTTTTTGGCGACGGTAACCTAACCACCGTCTAATGTAAATAGTTTTGAGTTTACACAATATCTTTTGTTCATTGTAGTTTTTGACAGAATTTTTTGTACTGTTTTTTTCCATATTTGGTGAAGAGTTTTTAAATAACAAAATTATATTTTATTATTTAAGTACTTTACTAGACATGGATTTAACAGCTGGAATGATTAAGACACTAATCTACACGATTTGGTTACTCAATTGTACAAAATTGGACTCATTACCCCATAGTATTTTAAACTGCTTAGAGAATTTGAAAACATTTCTTTTTAAATTGGCATTAATTAATAAAGAAAAAAAAAGAAATTCAATTTTAATGTTTTTTTTTTATAACATACTGTTGTGTAGAAAAAATCATGAACATAAGAAATATCTCGTTATATAAAGTTCGGGAAAATCAAAATTATATTCGGAATACCCTGGGGGTTTTAATATGAAATGTTCACATCTCACTTCCATTGCTTAATTCGAGAAGGAGAACTTTTCTTTTAGTTTCAATTCATGATCCTTCTGAGGGATCGAACCAGAACAATCGAGCACGTGAGTCAATTACTTAACCAATTGCAGTGAGTTTCAAATTTTGAAAGTGTGGCTAGATATGAGGAAAGTAGAAGAAGAAAAAGTGTCTCTGACTTTAAAGTACTTGTAAGAATGAGCATAGCAACTACAGAAAGAAAGGAGGAGACTTTACTAAAAGACGAATCGGACGAATCTCAGTGGAGGAGATATGTGACTCTACAGAGAGTTCATAACAGCAGAATTCTAAGTAATATCGATAATATATAAGTTGAAGACGCAGCAATTCAAAGGCAATAGTCGGCTGAAGAAGATTTGAAAAGGAGAAATGTTCTACATATGATTTTTTTTAATTGATCTCAATTTTGTTTCACAATTCTAGTCACTTCTAGGTAAGCTTCTCGTCCTTTCTCACTAGATGATCTATATATATATATAATATATATATATATATATATATATATATATATATATATATATATATATATATATATATATATATATATATATATATATATATATATATATATATATATATATATATATATATATATATATATATATATATATATATATATATATATATATATATATATATATATATATATATATATATATATATATATATATATATATATATATATATATATATATATATATATATATATATATATATATATATATATATATATATATATATATATATATATATATATATATATATATATATATATATATATATATATATATATATATATATATATATAGATGTTGTAGATGTTTTTGTATTTCAACCTGATGGTGTAGCTAGAGCAGATACCATAGCAATATACAAAGG
This sequence comes from Armadillidium nasatum, assembly GCA_009176605.1. Lineage (NCBI taxonomy): Eukaryota > Metazoa > Arthropoda > Malacostraca > Isopoda > Armadillidiidae > Armadillidium > Armadillidium nasatum. Next base: position 23,376 of record SEYY01025081.1, read on the forward strand.
CAACGTGGATAGAAACATTACTGTAACTTCAGTATCATTATGTGTTCGAATTAAGTTGTACTACTTGCACGGTTTGGACAACTTCTTTCAGCTTCACGATAAAGTGAAGAACGAAAATTTCATTATGAGAGGAGGTGAGTTTACAGCTTGTTTCGTATATGGAATATACAGTATCACTTATTCGGGACAATTTTATTTGAGGGTTTAAACCCCTTTTATTAAAGAAATATTTGAATTGTATATTACAATTAGATATTAACATTTATAAGTTCTGAAAACTTCGACTGACTTAAAATACGTCAACGTTAAGGAATATTTTTAGTTTCCCAAATATTTCCTACTATTTAATGTTTAAGATATTAAATTTTATTTTTTTGTTTGTGCATACGGGAGAGAAATTCCAGTTGTTCCTAAGTAGTGGAATTCCCTATTCAGTATAGAAGAAATGGTTCTCTTAATTAAAGTGTGAAGCATACACTTTAATGAGAGAAAGATTTTACGCAGAGGAAGCAAATGTAGTAGAAATAAAAGTCAAATGAGAAATACTAAAATTGGAAATATGGTCTCTTTATATTCACATCAGTGGAAAACCCGCATTAATCTTAGTATCTGTATCAACTTTTAAATTCGGAAAATTGAATGCTGAAGAAGCAATAGGATTATTATATTTTACTAATGCATACTTACATCCTTTTACATTCCTTATTATATATATATATATATTATATATATATATATATATATATATATTATATATATATATATATATATATTTATATATATATTATATATATATATATATATATATATATATATATATATAATATATATATATATTATATATATATATATATATATTATATATTATATATATTATATATATATATATATATATATATATATATTATAATATATATATATATATATATATATATATATATATATATATATATATATATATATATATATATATATATATATATATATATATATATATATATATATATATATATATATATATATTTATATATATATATATATATATATATATATATATATATATATATATATATATATATATATATATATATATATATATATAGGAATGTAAAAGGATGTAAGTGTGCATTAGTAAAATATAATAATCATTTTTTCTTCTTCACCATTAAATTTGCATTAGTTTGGAAACATTATTGAAATAAAGATCTTTATTCATACTTTTGAAATTTATAACTATAATATTTTGCAGAGATTTCTCATCCCAATGCATGAAGAATTATATTAAAACACTTAAATTCATTCCTAAATTAAAATATTATTCCTAAACTTTTGAGTTGAAAATCATGCATTTAACTCACAAATTACACTTCACATAAAACCATTTTATTTAATTTTTATTTCTTATTTTTTAAAGAAATTTATCTGGGCAGAGTTCGACCTGTTTTCGGAGATATTTGGTATTTTCATTTTTTTCCAAAACTACTGGAAACTTTCAGGTCAGTTTATTATTATTATTATTATTATTATTATTATTATTATTATTATTATTATTATTATTATTATTATTATTATTATTATTATTATTATTATTATTATTATTATTATTATTATTATTATTATTATTATTATTATTATTATTATTATTATTATTATTATTATTATTATTATTATTATTTTTATCATTATTATCATTATAATTATTATCATTATCGATATTAATAACATTTTGAGATAGCATCTTTGGCACTAGAAATAACTTTCACTTCTGAAGATAGAATCAAAATTAATTCTTGTTAAACTTTAAAAAGTCTATCTTATAGAAAAAGCTTTTCTCAGTACTTATATATATATATTCTCCCAGGAAGGGTTTTCACCCTGTCAGTGGAACCAGCATCTTTCCCCATCTGCTTGAAGAAGTTCTCCCAGAGCCCTCCAAAAGATCAAGTTCTTCGGCTCGCCGGTCCATGAGTCCTATCCAGACTCTTCAGGTAGGGTTTTCACCCTTTCAGTAGGACCAGCATCGTTTTCAAACCAACCTCCAAACACTCTCTCCCAGGGGTCTTCAAAAGATTGCACTTCTCCGAACAATGGTTCCCAATGCTGGTTCTGGAGTAGTTACAAACAGTTGACAGAGGAATCACAAAGCCGGATGGCTAGTCCTGTTCGTCCTTGCATTTAGTTCTCATATATATATATATATATATATATATATATATATATAATATATATATATATATATATATATATATATATATATATAATATATATATATATATATATATATATATATATATATATATATATATATATATATATATATATATATATATATATATATATATATATATATATATATATATATATATATATATATATATATATATATATATATATATATATATATATATATATATATATATATATATATATATATATATATATATATATATATATATATATATATATATATATATATATATATATATATATATATATATATATATATATATATATATATACTTCTTATTTTCGTCTCATTAGCAAATTATTAGTTGGATCCCATCCAAATAGTAAATCCTCCAGTAAGATGACCCATGTGGAGGAAATTAGTCTATTCTTTCCCTGTCAAAAACTAGCTTCTATAATTGTATAAACTGTTAATGACACCATGACTGATCCCTTGACCTTATCTTACGAGACAAGAGAGGGAAAGAGAAGTGACCTAGAAAGGGCCCCAATATATTTGCTCTTTCCCTACGAAAGACTGCCATTCTTTCTGTATGAAAGGTTAAGGAAATCTTGGCTAACCCCTTAACTCCTCACTTACGAGGCAAGAGAGAGAAAGAAAGGTGTCTTTGAAAAAATTCTCAAAATATGTTTAATATATTGATATTCTTTTTATTCAGATGGTATCATATATGCTGTATTTATGATGATGCAAAAACATTACATTCTACTTACCTTAATGGGAAAGAAGTCTACAACATTTCCAAACGCATTCGTAAAAGCATGAGAGGAGATTATGCCTTTCTCGGTCAAGGGGATTCCAAAGATCGAAGCTTTAGTGGTGAAATAACACAGGTGAGTAAACAAAGAATTCATGATTATGCATTTCATTATTCATCAGTACAGGAAAGTTATTTCAAATATTAAATTTAATAATAAATTCATATAAGTTTATCTTATGTTTATTACTTGCGCAATATCATTTAAATTTTGGTATAACCTTATTACCCTATAAACTTCAATTACCATTATCATTATTTGCTTAGTTCAACATCTGGACTGAAGCTATCACCGAAGATAAGATATACTCAATGGCTAACTGCCAGTCAAATGAATACGGAAATTATATATCATGGAATTCCGATTGGCTACTCCAAAACATTGAAGATTATAATATTGAATACGAAAAATTATGTGATCATAAAGTGGACCATCACATTTATGGATTTAAAAATATTTTTTATGAAGAGGCCTACTATCTGTGTGAAGCTCTCGGGAGCCGTTTGCCAATACCACAGACCTGTGAGGATATTGAAAAATTCGAGGCAGAGTCAAATAAAAAATGGCCAAACGAAACTTCTTCCTGTAAAAATGATATTTTTACTCCCTTAACTGATGTCGAGACAGAAGGTGTTTGGGCTACTTTCTATGATAACGAACCTTTCAAAGGTGGCTTCCCATGGCATGGTTCTGAACCAAATGGATTGCATTACGAAAACTGTGCTATGTTTGGGTCATGGGGTCAGTATGATACAGATTGCTTGACCCAAAGTGGTTGTGCTTTATGCGAGTTCGAAGATAAAATGATTTACTCTCTACGTGGAATCTGTGAAAGAGAGACGAGGAATACTCTCTTTCTGAGTCAACAGAACGAACTTCATCATTTATTATTTAAAGGTTATGGAAAATATCAGATTGAAAAGATCGACGGAATTTGGCAATGGTCTGATATTACTAAAAATATTTTGATAGCTAAAATGAACTTTGCTGAACATGATTTTCCTATGGGAAGAAGAAACTGGACTCTCTATGAAGAAGTTTGTGGTCAGTCTTCCGGCACGAGAGATTTTACTTTGACCAGCTGTACGGACAACGAATTCACATGTAATGATGGAAAATGTATTTCATTAACAGAACGATGCGACTTAAAATACGATTGTTATGACCTCTCTGACGAAAAAAATTGTGACTTAATTTTATATCCATATGACTACAAGAAAGATCTTCCTCCTAGAGGAAACTCAGATACGAACAATGTCCTCCTAATTACCTTAAGACTGTCAACAGAATCACTTTCTGTGGAAACTACACAAATGGAAATAAGAGTTTCTTTCGTCCTGGAAATGCAATGGAATGACAATAGACTGCAATTCATTAACCTTAAACAATCTTCAAATTTAAATGGAATAATTCATGAGGATTTTCGGAAGCTTTGGTTACCTTTTATTGGCTTTATGAACACGGTTGGAAATGCTTTCTCTGAAGCTGACAGAGAGGCTTTCATGTACGTATCAAGAGCTGACAATAAATCAACGGTTGATAAAAGAAAATCTCAAGAAAGTAAGAAATAAATATCAAAATTACTTTAATTCATTTCATACAGCTCAAAATATTTAAAATTAATATTAAATGCTCCATCACTATCTTCAATCATTTTTCATATATATATATATATATATATATATATATATATATATATATATATATATATATATATATATATATATATATATATATATATATATATATATATATATATATATATATATATATATATATATATATATATATATATATATATATATATATATATATATACAGTTCACACCCACTTACGGGCAGAACCCTTTTTCAAGGAGGGGGCATATTTAAAAGAGAAAAGACAAAGAAAACCCACCTAGAACCCGAACCTAACGAACATATTCCAAGTGGGCACAGACGGAAGCCTTGAAGAGATGAAGAATTAAATGCAGGAGGAAGATGATGGTAGAGAGTTCCACAGAACAGAGGTGACTGGAAAGAAGGAGGCACCACAATGGGTAAGCCTGGGGTTTTCAACGTTCTCACAAAATTCGTGCGAAAGCAGAGCACCCCTTGTGCAATGAGGGCAACGCAATGGAAGTGGAAAGCGAGAGGCCAGTTCCCTCGAGCACTTGCCATCGTAGTACTTATAGAAAAGAGACAGAGCACCAACGTCACATCGCAGAGATAGAGAGAGGGTCAAGAGCATTTGAAAGTAGGGGACAGTTTATTAATCTTTTAGCCTTGGAATCAATCCTATTCAAAAGAGTGAAGGAAAGGGAGGAACCCTCCCCCCAAATGTGAGAATAGTTCTCCATACAAGGACGAGTTAGACCCTTATATAATTGGAGTAACTGCTCAGAAGAAAAACTCTAGCAACCTGAATAGTATTCCCAGCTTTTTAGAGGCAGCTTTAGCAACCATTGTGATATGTGGTTTCCAAGACAATTTATAGTTTATGTTTAGACCAAGAATGTTAATGTTATTTTTCGGGTGAGACAAGAGAGCCATTGAAGAAGATAGGAAGGTTGGGAAGTATTTATAAGAGGGAGATGTGAAGAAGTTAAGGTTTTAAAAAGTTGAATTTCACAAGGTTTTCATGACCTCACCAGGAAATTTCATCCAGATCTGCAAGAATTGAATCAGAAAGTTGAAGATGAGATGCAACTCTAGAGGGAGAAGATTTGAAATGAGCATAAGAATGGAGAGTTCAGTCATCAGCATAAGAATGAAAAGAGTTAGAAGTGCATTTGAGAAGATTGTTAATGAAAAGTAAGAATAAAGTTGGAGATAAAACAGAACCCTGAGGAACACCACAATTGACAGGAAAGGAGGAAGAGGTCTCTCTATCTACAAGGGCCGAAATGAAGCGATCTGAGAGGAAGCTAGACAAGAGTAAGCAAAGAGGAGGAGGAAACCCAAAGGAAGGGAGCTTAGATAGCAGCGAAGTATTCCATTCCCGGTCAAAAGCCTTGGATATGTCAAGCGCCACCTCAAGACTCCCAGAAGTCCCTGAGGGCAGAAGAGAAGATAGGAGAGTGTGTCACCAGTTGACCTCGAGCGTTGAAAGCCATATTGATGATCTGAGAGAAGATAATGAGACTCCAAATGATTCAGGAAATGAGAATTGAGGAGAGTTTCTAGAAATTTAAACAGAACACAAGTGAGATAGTTGGTTGATAGATAGAAGGGTCAGAGTGGCTACTTTTTTTCGGAATCGGCTGAACAAACGCGTGGTTCCAACACTGAGGAAAATTATTAATAATAAGGTATATAGAGTAGAACTGAACAAGTGCAGACACCAACTCGAAAGCACACTCTCACTGGCCTTCCTATCTTTCATAGATTTTAGGATCCCATACACCCGATCATGAAAAATCACAGGTAGAGACATGGGATACCTGAGAGAAGAAGGAGTAGGAGGAGTTGTGCCAAAATCGATCAGGGTGGATTTTGATGAATAAAGGAGGCCGAAGAGATTAGCCTTTTCAGAGGAAGCAGAATCACCAGAGCAAATAAGAAGAGAAAATGCAGATTTCCAGAAGTTATTAGAGATATTTTTGGCAAGAAGTCAAAAAATTTTTATCAATCAGTAGGAGAGTCATGGAGGTCAGGGCACTTCCTTTTAGTGAAAATATGCTTAGTCCATCGAAGAGCATCCCTGCAACGATTTCGAGCTGAATGAAAATTAACAAGAGTAATAGGAGAAGGAGAGTTTTTCCATGTACGATAAGCATTGGCTCTCTCTCGAAGGACAAGAGAACAATTGCCATCGAATCATGGATTTTGAGGAAAAAAAGATTTAGTTGTAGAATGGACCTGCTCATCCCATTGACGATTACGGCTCCTACCATTTCAGCAGAGACCGAAACATCCCACGAGCCAAAGCAGTATTTATTCTAATAGGTAGTTAGCAAAGAAGCGACGCATTGGCCCTCAATTAGCCCAATTGAAGTGCCAGTAAGTACGTTTAGGGAATGGTGAAGCAGTTGGAAGAGAAAGAATTATAATTTAGAGCTATAACATTATGGTCAGAGTTAAAGATAGAAGGGAAATGGTGTATTTATATCTAGAAGGAGTAGCGGTGAAACATAAATCAAGGGTGTCATGAACTGGTTTGGACGACCTGGAATGAGTGTGGGTTACATAATCAACTGCTCTAGATTTTGAGAATGCTAAATGATTTAGTCTCCTACCCACTCGCATCACTATGAGAGGATCCTAACAACTCAGTGTATTTTAGTGTAAGTTGAAATCCCCTAAATAGAGAATCTCAGCATTTGAATGAGAAGAACTAAGGGTCTCGCAAGAAGTAGTAAGATATTAAAAAAAATAATATATATATATATAATATATATATATATATATATATATATATATATATATATATATATATATATATATATATATATATATATATATATATTATATATATATATATATATATATATATATATATATATATATATATATATATATATATATATATATATATATATATATATATATATATATATATATATATATATATATATATATATATATATATATATATATATATATATATATATATATATATATATATATATATATATATATATATATATATATATATATATATATATATATATATATATATATATATATATATATATATATATATATATATATATATATATATATATATATATATATATATATATATATATATATATATATATATATATATATATATATATATATATATATATATACTATATATATATATATATATATATATATATGGATAAATTTTGTTGTTTATTACCTTAAGTTGCATTTAAAAGTGAACTAGGATGAGATAGTATTTTAGAGGCTTAATTGACTTTTTGCTGTCTCTGGTTTTGTAATTCAAAGTTCTTTATAATAAATATTTAATGTCTAATATATTAAATTTTTTTAAATTAAGTTTTCTCATTCATTAATTAAAAAAAAATCCAGTTTTTAATTTATTGAGATTTAGTACCAGTGTGATATGAATTTCCTTTGATAAATTTTAAATTCTTTATTTTAAATGGTGATTTAAATTACTTTTCAGGTTACCTTTTCCCTGGAAAGTTAAATCCACTTGTGATAAAGAGAAGATATATGGCAACATTTTCTTGCAATTTTGATCTTCTTCTTTATCCTTTCGACGTACAAACCTGCGGGATGGAATTTCAAATTTTAAATGCTCCAAAAGAATTTCTAACTTTTGAAATTAATAACACAGTGGCTAAAAATATTGGTAGTAGCATGCTTATAGAATACGAAGTAAGTATTCTTTTAGGGGTTAAGATATACTTGGAGAAAATTTGCTTGTTTTTGTGTAATATATCCTCTTGGTAGTGCCGTTACAAGGATTGGTCCTTTGACCTCTCACTTGCAAGCAAGAAAGAAAATGTCTCAAAAATGAATCCCAATATTTATTTTATATTTTGAATAAATGCTTAGGGTGTGTTTGCACAAAATTGTTTGTTTTTGTAAAATATAGATAAATTGTTTTGTCTACCTAACTCCGGATCTGGTTTCATCATTTTAAAATTGAACGGTTCCAGCCATTTTATTTTAAAGTAAAAAAGATCTTTTTTTTTTCTCTCTAACCATCCAAAACCTATCGATTCTGAAGCTATGATTCCATTTCTGTATCCCTGAGTATATCTAATGAGCATCAATGTCTAATGTTCTTGATATTTCATGTTTTGTTGTGTGATTAAATGTCCCAACGATAGGTTTTTGTACTTTAATTTCCAGGTTAATTAGATGATTAAACAAAAAATTAATTTTTTTTCAGTTTAGCAAATTTCTTATTTATTATGAAATATTTTAAAATAATGTACGATTAAGAAGAAATTAGATTTACCCTCAAAAAGTCTAGAAGAATAAAATGAAAAATTATTATTATTATTATTATTATTATTATTATTATTATTATTATTATTATTATTATTATTATTATTATTATTATTAGATTGGGACCTTAACTGTTACCCATCTTGAAAATGAAGGATACAGTAGAGTGAACGTAATTGTACCACTGAAGAGAAGAGCAGGGTTTGCCATGTTAAATATTTACATCCCGTCTTTGTTTTTCGTCACAATAACTTATTTAACCCTTTTCATCCGTCCACAAATTTTTGACGTGAGAGTTATGGGGTCCCTTACCACCCTTCTAGTCGTTGCTACGCTTCTTAATCAGGTAAATTTATTATAATCACTTTCTTTCTTAAAGACCGGTTTAGATCATTATGTAAACTACGGTACTATTAAATTAATTAATTAATTTAATTAATTTAAAAAATTAATTAAAATTTACCATTGCTGTTTCTCGATAAAGACTCAAAATTTACGTTTATTTCACCACACTTACAAACTTACTACTAAACAAATCCTAATAACATTAATTTTTATGCTAAAAAATTACTCTTATTAATATATATTAATTGTATCCCTTAATTAATATTTCTACTCAAACGATATCCCTTAATTAATATATCTGGTTTATAGTATCCCTTGATTAATATTTATGGTATAAAGGTATCCCTTATTTAATATATCTGGTCAATCATATCCCTTAATTAATATTTCTATTCAAACGATATCCCTTAATTAATATATCTGGTCAATCATATCCCTTAATTAATATATCTGGTCAATCATATCCCTTAATTAATATATCTGGTCAATCATATCCCTTAATTAATATTTCTGGTCAGACAATATCCCTTAATTAATATATGTGGTCAATCAATCCCATTAATTAATATTTCTAGTCAAACTATATCCCTTAATTAATATATCTGGTCAATCAAATCCATTAATGAGTATTTCTAGTCAAACGATATCCCTTAATTAATATATATCATCAATCATATCTCTTAATTAATATTTCTAGTCAAACGATATCCCTTAATTAATATATCTGGTCAATCTTATTCCTTAATTAATATCTCTGGTCTAACGATATCCCTTATTTAATATATCTGGTCAATTATATCCCTTCATTAATATTCCTGGTCAAACGATATCCCTTATTTAATATATCTGGTCAATTCGTATCCCATAATTGATATTTTTATTCAAACGATATCCCTTAATTAATATATCTGTTCAATCATATCCCTTAATTAATATTTCTAGTCAATAATATCCCTTAATTAATATATCTGGTCAATCAAATCCCTTAATTAATATTTCTACTCAAACGATATCCCTTAATTAATATATCTGGTCAATCATATCCCTTAATTAATATATCTGGTCAATCAAATCCCTTAATTAATATTTCTGTTCAAACGATATCCCTTAATTAATTTATCTGATCAATCAAATACCTTAATTAATATTTCTGGTCAAACGATATTCCTTCACAAAACATAAATTTCGATCTTGCATTGGGTGTTCGAATTCTCGCTTGCTGTGCCCCCTCCCTTACAACATATCCTAATATGAGTATTAAAAAGAAATAGATAATATTAAAAAATTACATATTAATAATATTATTTAACCTTTCATTAAAATAATAAGAAAATTTTAACACTGTGTCTCTTCGCCTCTCTCTCTCTCTCTCTCTCTCTCTCTCTCTCTCTCTCTCTCTCTCTCTCTCTCTCTCTCTCTCTCTCTCTCTCTCTCTCTCTCTCTCTCTCTCTCTTCCTCTTTCACTCTCTTCATTATCTTCACTTTCATCCCTCTCTCTCTCTTCTCTTTTTTTTCTCTTCACTATCCACACTTTCATCACTCTCTCCCTTCTCTCTTATCTTTCCTTTTCTCTACTTTGTTCTTGTTCCCTCAATTTTTCTCTTCTTCCTTTTTAACTCTCACTATCACTTTTTCTTCCTCTCTCTCTCTGCTTTCCTTTACTTTCATATTTTTAAAGAATATGTCTATATCATATTCATTACAGTAAAAATTTTTAATTTTCCTAAATTAAACTCAATTAATGTACTAAATTGTTTATTTAATTTCATTTATATTTTACTGTAGAGGATTAAACCATTTTAAAATAAAAGCTTATTGAAAACAGAACATTCTTTAAAAAATTTATTTTAATTTTTAGGACCAATTTTTCCTGTTTATTATTTTCTACTAAGGAAAAGAAATTGAAATCATTCATAAAAATATTTCTCTCTTATTTTAAAGTTCATTAACTTTTGTCTAAATTATTAGAACTTTCTATTATTTAAATTTTTTTTTCAGGTCTCCACCTACCTACCGAAAACGTCTTACTTTAAAGCTATTGATATTTGGCTTTTATCTTGCACATCATTCATCTTTTTAATTATAGTGTTTCACGTCTTAATCGACATTGTGCTCTTTACTTCAAATTCAGAGCAAAATAAAGTTAAAAAAGCTTGGGATGTACAGCCTAAAGGAAGCTCAAGGATAAGAGGAAATGATCAGAAGAAAAATACAGTAATTAAAGTACCTGTAGAAAGGCTTATTTCGATCTCACGAATCTCTGTGTTTGTTCTCTTCATGATATTTAATACCATTTACTGGGGTGTAATTCTTCATTATTAAAAGGCAAACTTTTTCAGCATGTTACATATTTTAAAAGCAAAATATATATTCTCTTAAAATGAACGATTTTAACAAGATTTAGCAAATATGTATTTCTATCTCTTTTTTAATTAAGATTTTCAATATTATTTGTTGGGGTGCAATACTTTAATAAATTGATATTTGTGTTCAACACGTCATATATTTAAATAGCATAAAATATCTTTTTGAAATAAATGATTTTAATATCTTATTTTAGCAATATTTGGCAAATTTATATTTCTCTATCTTTATGATATTCAATAATATTTACTAGTTATAATTCTTCAATGAAATGCAAACTTTGTTCAAAAAGATAAATATATAAATGGTATTATATAACTTTTTAAAATGAATGATTTTATTACTAACATATATATGTATTCTCTCTCTCTCTCTCTCTCTCTCTCTCTCTCTCTCTCTCTCTCTCTTCTCTCTCTCTCTCTCTCTCTCTCTCTCTCTCTCTCTCTCTCTCTCTCTCTCTCTCTCTCTCTCTCTCTCTCTCTCTCTCTCTCTCTCTCTCTCTCTCTCTCTCTCTCTCTCTCTCTCTCTCTCTCTCCATGATATTCAATATACTATTCACTGAGATGCAACTTTTCAATAAATTTCACACTATGTTCAACGAGTTATATATTCATATGGTATAATATTTCTTCACTGTTTAAATAAAAAACATTCTCTTAAAATAAATGTTTTTTAAATCTTATTTTAAGACTTAAAATACAAGCTCTCTCTCTCTCTCTCTCTCTCTCTCTCTCTCTCTCTCTCTCTCTCTCTCTCTCTCTCTCTCTCTCTCTCTCTCTCTCTCTCTCTCTCTCTCTCTCTCTCTCTCTCTCTCTCTCTCTCAATCTAAATCTTTCATCTTTTTTTTTTTTTTTTTTTTTTTTTACAGAACGCCACCGCTCACGGGCAGAGCCCTTTTCAAGGAGGGGGCACGCACACATGGAGAAGATTCATTCAAACATACACACCTAACGCACAGCCCTCAGGTGGGCGCAGACGGAAGCCTTGAAGAGTGGAAGATTAAATACAGGAGGAAAAATAGATGAAGGTAGAGAGTTCCACAGAATAGAGGTGGCTGGAAAGAAAGAGGTACCACAACGGGCTAGCCTGGGATTTCCTACGTCCACACAAAATTGGTGCGAAAGCAGGGCACCCCTTGTGCAACGAGGACGACGCAATGGTGGAGGAATGCGAGAGGCCAATTCCCTCGAGACAGAGGGTCAAGAGAGTTTGAAAGTAGGGGACAGTTAATTAATCTTTTAGCTTCTGACCCAACTCTATCCAGAAGAGAGGAGGAGCCGGAGCCCCCCCAAATGTGAGAACAGTACTCCATACAAGGGCGAATAAGACCCTTATATATTTGGAGTAACTGCTCAGAAGAAAATTTTTTTTCTCGCAATCTGAACAGAACTCCCAGCTTCTTAGAGGCCGCTTTAGCAACCATTGTGATATGTGGTTTCCAAGATAGTTTGTTGTTTATGTTTAGACCAAGAATGTTAATGTTATTTACAGGTGAGACGGGAGAGCCATTCAAGAGGATAGGAAAGTTAGGAGGTGTTTTTGAGAGGGAGATGTGAAGAAGTTGAGTTTTTAAAGTGTTGAATTTCACAAGGTTGCTATGACCCCACCGGGAAATCCCATCCAGATCGGCAAGAATAGAATCGGAAAGTTGAAGACGAGAAGCAACTCTAGAAGCAAAAGAGGGAGCAGATTTGAAATGAGTAGAAGAATGTAGAATTGAATCATCAGCATAAGAGTGAACAGAGTTAGAAGTGCAGTTGAGAAGATCGTTAATGAAAAGTAAGAATAAAGTGTTGGAGATAAAACAGAACCCTGAGGAACACCACAGTTGACAGAAAAGGAGGAAGAGGTCGCTCCATCTACAACTGCCGAAATGGAACGATCTGAGAGAAAACTAGACAATAGTAAGCAAAGAGAAGGAGGAAACCCAAAGGAGGGGAGCTTGGAGAGCAGTGACGCATGCCACACCCGGTCAAAAAGCCTTGGATATGTCAAGCGCCACACAAGACTCCCCGAAGTCCCTAAGGGCAGAAGACCATAGATCAGTAAGATAGGAAAGTATGTCACCAGTTGACCTCGAGCGTCGAAAGCCATACTGGTGATCAGAAAGAAGAGAATGAGACTCCAAATGATCCAGGAAATGAGAGTTGAGAAGAGTTTCAAAAATTTTAGATAGAACACAGGTGAGAGCTATAGGTCGATAGTTAGAAGGGTCAGAGAGACTACCTTTTTTCGGGATGTAAAACTTCATTAAAATTCAAACTATGATATATTATTAATTATGATATATTATTTAAGTGAAATATTTAAGATGTATTGAATATCTTCATTGTTTTAACATTTAGGCCACTTCAACTATTAATTATTATATTAAAGTAGAACTTCATCTGAAAATAACCAAAAATATTGATATTAAATTCTATAATTCTATGACTTTCACTTAAATCACTAAATATTAATATAAATAATTACATTTAGCATTAAAGAATAAATAAATCAAGAAATTATTCATTAAATC
>SEYY01025081.1:40000-49431 GCA_009176605.1 Armadillidium nasatum
ATATATATATATATATATATATATATATATATATATATATAATATATATATATATATATATATATATATATATATATATATATATATATATATATATATATATATATATATATATATATATATAAATATAAATATATAATATATATATATTAAATAAAAATAAGAAAATAATAAAATTTTCATCGTAAAAACAAAATTTTTCCCAAAGTCTGGTCGTAAAATTGTTTTTATATTAAAGAATGTAAATAAAATATTATATATATATATATATATATATAATATATATATATATATATATATATATATATATATATATATATATATATATATATATATATATATATATTATATATATATATATATATATATATATTATAAATTTTTTTTTATTAATTAATTTAATTAAAATTAAAAAAAAAAAAAAAAAAAAAAAAAAAAAAAAAAAAAAAAAAAAGAAGAAATAAAAATGTAAATTATTAATAAACAATAACAGTAATAATAATAAAAAATTTAAATGTTCTTTCTTGCTCCTTGTCAGAATTTCTATAAACTCTGGGGTCATCAGTTTATTGTAGTACGTATCGGGGATATCCTTGGCAGAATAGGTTTCAGAAGGCTGGAGATTTAACAATACCACCACAAACAAAAATTAAAAGATATATTCTTGTAAGTTATAGGATGACAGGAAGGAATACAGGTTTTAAAACAGTAAATATATGTAGGAAAAGGCAGGAACCCATCTGGAGGAAACACAAAAACAAATGTAAAGAAATATACAGTACCTGTCAATGAATGTCAGAGAAAATATTTACCATCTTTTAAATATGTCCAGCATTCATTGACTATTATATACTAGGGTGATTATTGAGGTTGAGAGAACATAATAATAATAATAATAATAATAATAATAATAATAATAATAATAATAATAAAATAATAATAATAATAATATAATATAATAATAATATAATAATAATAATAATAATAATAATAATAATAATAATAATAATAATAATAATAATAATAAATAATAATATAATAATATAATAATAATAATAATATAATAATAATATAATAATAATAATAATAATAATAATAATATAATAATAATAATAATAATAATAATAATAATAATAATAATAATAATAATAATAATAATAATAATAATAATATTTGATTATATATGATAATGGTTACAAACAGAAAGAAAAAGAAGTGGTACTAAAGAATTACCTGGAGATATGCAGTAAGGTCTGAGGCACAGCTGTCTCTGTGATACGGTTGGTGCTGGCAATTGCAATGCAGTGAGGGCCTGAACATGGAAAAGAGAAATACATAATAGGAAAAGGAATAGAAACTCTGATAAAAGAATAAAACTATTTACAATATAAGAAGGTACCAGAAGTTGTGGTAATTTAGACTAAGTATGAGCATTCACCAAATGAAATAAATGTATTTGCTTGCATAAGGTTATATTACAATGATGATATGATAGGTGATGCTGGGTCACATCACCATATAAAATGTGAAGCTGAGGTACTATCTCAATAAATAATAGAATTTGGAATTCACGCTTAAAGCTACAGTCGTAGGCTAGCAAAATAGAGCGGCATCATAATAATGGTTCAGAGTCACTTCCTACCTCCTCGACCTGCCCACGTACAACTTTACAGTAGTGTTTACAGTATATTTGAAGGAGATGAAGAAGACAAATTAACATTTTCTCGTTTCCTTTCTAAATTTAAACCCCTAATTGATAATAACCCCATTTATTCTGATGAAGAAAGGTTTATTCATTTAATTAGTAATCTGGAGACTACTGCTTATGAGATTGCAAAACATCTTAACCCTGAAGGTTCAAATTACGCTGTAGCATTAAACACTTTTAAAGTCGTAGTATCTTGATAAAAATTTCCTTGTTCAGAAAATTATTGTCAGGTTGCATTAAATACCCTCTCCGCCTGAGGATAATATAATATCCTTAAAACAATTTTCGAATGAAGTTAAGGCTTTGGTGTATAACCTTAAATCATATGGCAATAATTTACTTTTGCCTGAAACTGCTGGCTTTGAAATGATTGGTACAATTGTAGTCAATGAGTTGCCTACGAAATTTGCAAATTCTTTAAATTGATAAAGCACAGTCAAATTGCCCGAATATTATAGATTTGTTTGATAATTAATTTAAAGGCTTGGAATTAACTCAGAGAAACCAGCATCAACGTAAGCATGATGATATTAACTAGAGGAGAAATTAATTTGCCAGAAACAATAATAGTAATAGCCTTAGTAAAAATATTAACAATGGATATGAGCATAAAAGGCTTGCTAATTATGATGGTAATCATAATGAGGGCTAAGGTGGTGATAAGTTCACCCATTCTAGTCATTCTAAATCTATACTTGAAAATTTTAAAACTTCACAAAAATCAATCAAATCCCACATTCCTTCTAAAAACAATGCTCCCAATCTTTCATTCCTTTGTAAATTCTGCAGTGGAGCTGGTCACACAATGAACAAATGTGCAGCTTACCCTGACATTGAATCTAGGTAGAAGTGGTGTGATCAGTTCTGTAAATTCTATTCTAGCACCAAACATGTTACTAATGCATGCCAAGGTAATCATGATAAATTTTTAGATAATGCTTGCATGGATTACAATCTTTATACTCATATTTCTGCCATTTGTCAAAAGGGAAGTTCACTTAAATCTAGCATCCAAATTAGGGAAAATCCTAAAGGAGAGCCTGATTGATTATAAATGAAAACATCCTTTCAGCTTTAAGTTAGTTTTAGTATTTAGTTTTAAGGTATCTCTAGGCTTATTTTAACATTGTAAAGGCTTTAAGTTTAACTTTGTAGGTATTGCATGGTTGAATATAACATGTTGATACTTGATTGCTTTTTAGATTACCTACTGATTTAATTTTGTGATTCTTGCTTAATTTTAAATTTAAATTAAATTTAAATTTAAATTTCTTTTGTTGGGAGGATATTAGAAATTTTTGTGAGCTTTATGCTGTGCACTATACTTTTAAGAATATCAGCAAAGCTATGAAAAATTCTTTAGAATGGCAACACTCAACAAGGAATTAACTCTGTTTTCGTTCACGAGTAGACATTCTTTTACCATTTTGAAGAACAAAGACCAGTTTATAATTGTAATTACTTTTACAATTAACGTTCATCGTCACCAGAAATTGTCGTCCCAAAGATGAGTCCGCATTTAACATTTAAAAATAAATTATAGCCTTATGGTAGGAACATAATTTAGCTTTTTTTATCACTGGAGGCACGAAATGAAGAGGAGGAGAATCCTCAAAATCGTCCGGAAGTCCGGAAAAGATTCGAAAAATTCAGGTTTAAGTCTACCGATGGAGACGACTTCCGTCCGACAAGGGAGCTGAAGAAGGAAGGTTTTCTCCCGACGACTTAAAACCTAAGCATTCTGTAAGAGAAAATAGATCCATTTTACCTTAGAAACTCAACTTGATCACTTTTTATAGTATAGAGGGCAAAATGGGACCCCTGGATGGTATGTGGTAGTTGCTGTACGTCCACATACCAAAAATGAAACTCCACAATGAGGGTTGAATTAAAAGGCTGGGTGTTTCGTTTATTTTATACCAAAATAAAATGAGATCGACAAGAGGTAATAACAATAATAATCCAACAAGTATATACAACTGAAACCCTGTCTAGCGACTTGCTATCCTGCACTGCTAGAGGCTTAGAAAGAAATCCTCTGCTGGCTGGTGTTAATCCTGTAGAGTATAACAGGCCAAAAAGGAATCTTTTGACCGCGAGAGCTATGCTGGAGAGCACTGCACAGAAACAAAAATTGTTGATGGAGATGAAAACCGTTGAGGCAATTGTATAAATACAATAGGTAAACAATCACTGATTTTCTTCTATAAAAACTACAGACCGCAACAAATAACAAAATGCACTGTGTCATCTAAAACGTTGCAAGCCTAGCTAAAGAAAGCGTCCTTTTTAAGCGTCCCTCTGACGTCACGCGCAAAAAACTGGTTCCGAAAACCACAGTATAATTTGCAATATAGTAAGACGAGGAGAGCCCTGCTGGCTACAGAACCCCCCTCCAAAGGTGGCAGTGGTTAAAGTCTGAAGCGAAGGAGGTGGCGGAGGTGAGTCGGTAGAAGAAGGAGGAGTAGGAAGAGTAAGAGATGAAGGGCGATCTGGCACAAGCAGGTACTGGAGGCACGAAAGGAAGAAGAGGAGAATCCTCAAAATCGTCCGGAGGGTCCGGAAAAGATTCGAAAAATGCAGGTTTAAGTCTATCGATGGAGACGACTTCCGTCCGACAAGGGAGCTGAAGAAGGAAGGTTTTCTCCCGACGACTTAAAACCTTATAAGGCCCCAAATATCGAGCTTGCAGCGGAGCTCGATGAGAGTCGAGGCGAACGAAAACATGTGTACATGTTGAAAGATCTTTCGGTATGAAAGAGTGTGTGCGGGCGTGAGTGTGTGGTACATAAGGTTTCCACGAAGTAGAGCACTGACGGAGCCGAGAGAGATAAGTATAAGGGTCGGAAGACGAAGGAGAAACCGAAGGGTCAAAGAAATTCACCCTGGAAGACGAAGAGGAGAACCATAAACCAATTCGGCCGAAGTGCACTGGAGATCCTCTTTCATCGCAGAGCGAATCCCAAGGAGAACAAAAGGTAGTGCTTCTGTCCAACGTTCCCGACGAGGGTGAGCAGCCAGGGAAGCCTTAAGCTGCCGATGAAAACGCTCTACCATCCCATTAGCTGCAGGATGGTAAGCAGAAGTGCGAATGCGAGAAGTGCCAAGAAGAGACATGAAATCACGCCACAAATGTGACTCGAAACTGACGACCCTGGTCAGTTGTGATCGTCTCTGGCACTCCAAAACGAGAGACCCAGTGAGCTAAGAAGGCCTTAGCAACTGTTTCTGCAGTGATGTTAGGAATAGGAATAGCCTCTGGCCAGCGAGTGAAACGGTCGACGCAAGTGAAGAAGGTAAGAACAACCATCTGAAGGAGGGATAGGACCGACGAGGTCAACATGGACATGTTGAAACGTTCACCCGGAGGCAGAAACTCACCAAGGGGAGCCTTGGTGTGGCGATGGATTTTGTTCCTCTGGCAGGAGAGACAAGCGCGTGCCCAAGTTTTGAGGTCACTCTGCATGTTCGGCCAGACAAAACGTGAAGCTACCAGCTTCTGTGTGGCCGAAATCCCTGGATGGGCGAGGTCATGCAGTGAGTGGAAGACCTGTTTCCTGAAGGAGGAAGGGACCAATGGTCGAGGAGAACCTGTAGAAGTATCACAGACAAGAGGTCGAGCAATACCAGGCAGGTGAAGAGATTGAAGATGAAGAGAAGTAGTATCAGGAAGAGGGATGTCCTCTGACTCCTGTGCAGCCTGCCATGCCCTCGAAATCAACCGGGGATAGAGAAGAACTTGCATTAATCTCTATCCTAGAGAGAGGCATCGGCAGTGTGGTTATCCACGCCGTGAATATGCCTAATGTCAGTGGTAAACTGAGAGACATATTCAAGATGGCGTGCTTCTCTAGGGGAATGACGTTCGTTGACGAGACTGCATAGCGAAAGTGATAGGCTTATGGTCAGTCAGAATGTGAAAAGAACGTCCCTCGAGAAAATAACGAAAGTGTTTAGTAGCCAAATACATGGCCAAGAAGTTCCCGACTGAAGGCACTGTACCGTGTCTCAGCAGGTTGAAGTTTTTTAGAGAAAAATGCAAGAGGCACCCACATCTCATTCTGGTACTGCTGCAGGACACCTCCGACAGCAAACTCGGAGGCATCTACCTGAAGACGAGTGGGAGCAGACTCCTGCGGAAAGACTAGAAGAGTGGCTTCAGCGAGAGCAGACTTAGCGTCAGAGAAAGCCTGCCGAGCAGCATCAGACCAAGTGACCTTGGTAGATTGTCCTCGTTTCTTCCCCTTCAGCAGAGAAGTAAGAGGTGTAAGAAGGGCTGCAGCTGAAGGAATAAAGCGATGATAGAAGGTTATCATGCCAAGAAATTGGCGAAGTTGACGCTTGAGTTTCAGGAAGAGGAAACTGGCGAATGGCGGAGACTCTATCCTAAAGGGGTAGAACTCCTGAAGGCGAAATAGTGTGCCCTAAGAAGGTGAGTGACGGAACATCCAAAACACACTTGTCAGGGTTCAACGTGTTGCCAATTTCCTGAAGCCTGGTGAAAACAGCCCGCATGTGGGACTTGTGAAGCTCAGGAGAGGAACTGGCAATGAGGAGGTCCTCGAGGTAAGCCCAGCAAAAGGAAAGACCGTGGAGAACAGAGTCCTTGAAACGCTGAAAAGTCTGTGCAGAGTTCCGGAGGCCTTAGTGCATGCGAGTGTACTCGAACAACCCGAAGGTCGTAGTGATGGCTGTTTTAGGAATATCCTCCGGGGGCACAGGAATTTGGTGGTAAGCACGAACCAAATCGACCTTTGAGAATATTGTGCAGCTATGAAGATGGGAAGTGAAATCCTGAATGTGCGGGAGAGAGTATCTGTCAGGCACAGTAGCAGCATTCAGGGCACGATAGTCCCCACAGGGACGCCAGTCACCTGGAGTAGACTTGGGAACCAGGTGAAGAGGAGAAGACCATGCAGATTTCGAAGGACGAATAATGCCAAGGTCAAGCATGTGCTCAAACTCGGCACGAGCGACCTTAAGCCTTTCAGGAGCGAGTCTTCGAGGACGAGCGAAAACAGGAGAGCCGGAGGTCTCAATGTGGTGCTCCACATTATGCTTGACCGGGGCATTGCAGAAGAACAAGGCTTAAGGAGTGAAGGAAAATCCTGAGAAAGCATGGTAAGAGAACTCAGAAGAGGTAGAAGATGAAGAAGGGTACCACCGAAGAAATACTAAAGTGCTGAGTAGAAAATAAACATCCTCGAGCAGAGAGAGATGTGCAGTTGTCAATCAAGCGCTTGTGACGCAGATCAACAACTAACCCGAAGTGGGACAGGAAATCTGCCCCGAGAATGGGTTGAGATACATCAGCAATAGGTAAATATCCAACGGAAGGACCGCCGGAGACCTAAATCCAAGGTACAACTTTTTTCACCATATGTGGCAATGGCAGAACCATTAGCCGCATATAAAGAAGGACCAAGGAAAGAGGTGGAAGAAGAGTGGAAGCCTTCGGCAGTAATGAAATTTCTGCACCAGATAATTGAGACATGATAAAGGGTCAAAAATCCGAAGAAGGCGTTGCTGTGAAGGTTGGGAAGCAGGACCAGTGTCAGCTACAGCAATTACTGACTGGTCGGAACGTTTCCCTGAAAAGTACAAGGCTTGTTGCACTTAAGAGCGCGATCCCCAAATGTGCTATGGTAATAGCACATAGTAGGGTCCCTTCTGCGAGAGGGTGAGGGAGCACGACCGTGTGGAGTACCAGAACGAGAAGAAGGGGTAGAAGAACGAGCACGGTTAGAAGTAGAGATGGAAATAATAAGAGAGTTAATAGAAGCCTGAAGAGAATCCACTTTGGACTCTAAACAAGCCACACGTGTATGAAGGTCATGTGCCAGACCTGAAGGAGGAAGAGCAGAGGCAGAAGCGACAGTAGGAGATGTGAAAGCATGCGCCAGAGGAAAAGGTAAAGTAGAAGGGACAGAAGAAGTAGTTGCAGCAGAAATAAATAGGAAGAATGATAAGTGCGAAAGATTCTGTCTGCAATGGAGGCAATCTCCTGAAGAGGTGTAGAAGGAGAAGTAGCCGCGAGTATCCCCTGTGCAGTGACAGGTAACTTCTTGAGGAAGAGCTCTCTAATGAGGAGGGTCTCAGACTCCGTCGGCGGAGACCCCAATTGCCCAAGCAAATGAGTCATGAGTTGCCTTGGAGTGCGGGCTCCAAGGGCTTCATCACTCAGAAGCTGAGCAATTCTCTCCTCTCTAGAAGTCGCGACCCTAGTCAACAGCTCTGTCCTTAATGCTGTAAAAGGGTCTTGGGATACTTGGATGCTGGGCAATGTAGCGAGGGAAAAAGGGGGCAGGCCGGGGTGTAGAAGGCGGAGGGTTGGGCTGGGAATTGTCACCTTGCATGGTGCTAAACACAAATAAAAATGAAATAAATTATGGCAAAAATGTAAAAATTTATATATATTATCCAGAAAATCAGTTTTCTTACTGTTCAAATCATTAAATTATTTTATATTTCCCATTTTTTTTTTACAAATCAGTAAATTGTTCTATTCCTCAGTTTACAAAAAATTATTAAAATATTTGAGGTAACTCTGGTAAAGACACATATTAAATTTAAACCCTTAATTTAATAATATAATTATTAAAATATAATTTTGATTACAAATTCTTTATTTCATTAATAAAAATATTGAGAAAGAGAAAGAACCAAAATATTTAATCTTGCCCCATCCTCCTGTAAATGTCATCAGACAAAATATCACTAAAAAAAAAAAAAAAAAAAAAAAAAAAAACTTAAAAATGGTATCATTATTTTTTTTTTTTTTGGTTTATGATGCTGTTTTTATCGGCAGACTTAGGTACAAAAGATATACTGGTGTTCCAATTTAATTTCTAACTAAGACTTTTTGATGCAGAAGAGCATTTTACTTCCGAAAAGTTCTTACATTTCAGCATACTAGATGTCCAAATACTAAGGAATAACTCAAGATCCATTCAGGGGGCCCCTCTTATCCAGTCTGAAGTATCTTAAGAAAATTGAAGTCAATCTACTTTTCATACTAAGATCTATGCTGTAGGAAGACTGCAAAATTTTCTCAGATCTATGCTGTAGGAAGACTGCCAAAATTCCTCAGGTGAGATTAAATATCAATTGGTAATTTTAACTTTCTTAATTTGCTTAATACCCACTATAAAAATAAACTCCTGTAAGCTATCCAAATCTTCTTTTAAAGTTATCTATGGCTAATGCCTAATTTTTTTATATCCAGTTGGTTAATAATTTAATATGTGCACTTAGGAGAGTTATCCTCAATCTTGATAATTGGAATTCTTTAATTATTTTGTTTGAGAGTTACTAAAATCACCTGAAAAGAATAATATAAAATTGGATAAGTCCCTTGATTACATTTTTTATGTGCTGAAGTTTAATTGCACCATTTTTACCACTTGGTTTGAACCTTTTTTTAACCATTATATATTTACTGAATTGTTATGATAGGATTTATCTATATTATTAGGTGGTTTTAGAAAAATACTTGAAAACTTTAGATTGTAGGGTTAAAAATCTCACTATATGAAATATTTTTTATATTTTCTTTAAAGAAACTTAATATATACTGTTCATACAGTATATTATGAAGATATTTTTCGCTTACAGGGGAGCTGAGTTATATATGGAGTTCTCCTCACCAATCCATCAACTTGACCATTGACCAGAACGCCCGAAAAATATATATTATTATTATTATTATTATTATTATTATTAT
>SEYY01025082.1:0-10052 GCA_009176605.1 Armadillidium nasatum
TTTAAATCTATCAGTGCTGTTTCTCGAAGTTTCATTCACTTCCACTGTTCATCCTTGAAGTCTATCAGTGTTGCTATTCTCAGTTTTATTCACTTCCACTGTTCATCCATTAAATCTAATTTTTTTTACTTCCATTTTTCATCCTTTAAATCTATCAGTGCTGTTTCTCGAAGTTTCATTCACTTCCACTGTTCATCCTTGAAGTCTATCAGTGTTGCTATTCTCAGTTTTATTCACTTCCACTGTTCATCCATTAAATCTAATTTTTTTTACTTTCCATTTTTCATCCTTTAAATCTATCAGTGCTGTTTCTCGAAGTTTCATTCACTTCCACTGTTCATCCTTGAAGTCTATCAGTGTTGCTATTCTCAGTTTTATTCACTTCCACTGTTCATCCATTAAATCTAATTTTTTTTACTTCCATTTTTCATCCTTTAAATCTATCAGTGCTGTTTCTCGAAGTTTCATTCACTTCCACTGTTCATCCTTGAAGTCTATCAGTGTTGCTATTCTCAGTTTTATTCACTTCCACTGTTCATCCATTAAATCTAATTTTTTTTACTTCCATTTTTCATCCTTTAAATCTATCAGTGCTGTTTCTCGAAGTTTCATTCACTTCCACTGTTCATCCTTGAAGTCTATCAGTGTTGCTATTCTCAGTTTTATTCACTTCCACTGTTCATCCATTAAATCTAATTTTTTTTACTTCCATTTTTCATCCTTTAAATCTATCAGTGCTGTTTCTCGAAGTTTCATTCACTTCCACTGTTCATCCTTGAAGTCTATCAGTGTTGCTATTCTCAGTTTTATTCACTTCCACTGTTCATCCATTAAATCTAATTTTTTTTACTTCCATTTTTCATCCTTTAAATCTATCAGTGCTGTTTCTCGAAGTTTCATTCACTTCCACTGTTCATCCTTGAAGTCTATCAGTGTTGCTATTCTCAGTTTTATTCACTTCCACTGTTCATCCATTAAATCTAATTTTTTTTACTTCCATTTTTCATCCTTTAAATCTATCAGTGCTGTTTCTCGAAGTTTCATTCACTTCCACTGTTCATCCTTGAAGTCTATCAGTGTTGCTATTCTCAGTTTTATTCACTTCCACTGTTCATCCATTAAATCTAATTTTTTTTACTTCCATTTTTCATCCTTTAAATCTATCAGTGCTGTTTCTCGAAGTTTCATTCACTTCCACTGTTCATCCTTGAAGTCTATCAGTGTTGCTATTCTCAGTTTTATTCACTTCCACTGTTCATCCATTAAATCTATTTTTTTTTACTTCCATTTTTCATCCTTTAAATCTATCAGTGCTGTTTCTCGAAGTTTCATTCACTTCCACTGTTCATCCTTGAAGTCTATCAGTGTTGCTATTCTCAGTTTTATTCACTTCCACTGTTCATCCATTAAATCTAATTTTTTTTACTTCCATTTTTCATCCTTTAAATCTATCAGTGCTGTTTCTCGAAGTTTCATTCACTTCCACTGTTCATCCTTGAAGTCTATCAGTGTTGCTATTCTCAGTTTTATTCACTTCCACTGTTCATCCATTAAATCTAATTTTTTTTACTTCCATTTTTCATCCTTTAAATCTATCAGTGCTGTTTCTCGAAGTTTCATTCACTTCCACTGTTCATCCTTGAAGTCTATCAGTGTTGCTATTCTCAGTTTTATTCACTTCCACTGTTCATCCATTAAATCTAATTTTTTTTACTTCCATTTTTCATCCTTTAAATCTATCAGTGCTGTTTCTCGAAGTTTCATTCACTTCCACTGTTCATCCTTGAAGTCTATCAGTGTTGCTATTCTCAGTTTTATTCACTTCCACTGTTCATCCATTAAATCTAATTTTTTTTACTTCCATTTTTCATCCTTTAAATCTATCAGTGCTGTTTCTCGAAGTTTCATTCACTTCCACTGTTCATCCTTGAAGTCTATCAGTGTTGCTATTCTCAGTTTTATTCACTTCCACTGTTCATCCATTAAATCTAATTTTTTTTACTTCCATTTTTCATCCTTTAAATCTATCAGTGCTGTTTCTCGAAGTTTCATTCACTTCCACTGTTCATCCTTGAAGTCTATCAGTGTTGCTATTCTCAGTTTTATTCACTTCCACTGTTCATCCATTAAATCTAATTTTTTTTACTTCCATTTTTCATCCTTTAAATCTATCAGTGCTGTTTCTCGAAGTTTCATTCACTTCCACTGTTCATCCTTGAAGTCTATCAGTGTTGCTATTCTCAGTTTTATTCACTTCCACTGTTCATCCATTAAATCTATTTTTTTTTACTTCCATTTTTCATCCTTTAAATCTATCAGTGCTGTTTCTCGAAGTTTCATTCACTTCCACTGTTCATCCTTGAAGTCTATCAGTGTTGCTATTCTCAGTTTTATTCACTTCCACTGTTCATCCATTAAATCTAATTTTTTTTACTTCCATTTTTCATCCTTTAAATCTATCAGTGCTGTTTCTCGAAGTTTCATTCACTTCCACTGTTCATCCTTGAAGTCTATCAGTGTTGCTATTCTCAGTTTTATTCACTTCCACTGTTCATCCATTAAATCTAATTTTTTTTACTTCCATTTTTCATCCTTTAAATCTATCAGTGCTGTTTCTCGAAGTTTCATTCACTTCCACTGTTCATCCTTGAAGTCTATCAGTGTTGCTATTCTCAGTTTTATTCACTTCCACTGTTCATCCATTAAATCTAATTTTTTTTACTTCCATTTTTCATCCTTTAAATCTATCAGTGCTGTTTCTCGAAGTTTCATTCACTTCCACTGTTCATCCTTGAAGTCTATCAGTGTTGCTATTCTCAGTTTTATTCACTTCCACTGTTCATCCATTAAATCTAATTTTTTTTACTTCCATTTTTCATCCTTTAAATCTATCAGTGCTGTTTCTCGAAGTTTCATTCACTTCCACTGTTCATCCTTGAAGTCTATCAGTGTTGCTATTCTCAGTTTTATTCACTTCCACTGTTCATCCATTAAATCTAATTTTTTTTACTTCCATTTTTCATCCTTTAAATCTATCAGTGCTGTTTCTCGAAGTTTCATTCACTTCCACTGTTCATCCTTGAAGTCTATCAGTGTTGCTATTCTCAGTTTTATTCACTTCCACTGTTCATCCATTAAATCTAATTTTTTTTACTTCCATTTTTCATCCTTTAAATCTATCAGTGCTGTTTCTCGAAGTTTCATTCACTTCCACTGTTCATCCTTGAAGTCTATCAGTGTTGCTATTCTCAGTTTTATTCACTTCCACTGTTCATCCATTAAATCTAATTTTTTTTACTTCCATTTTTCATCCTTTAAATCTATCAGTGCTGTTTCTCGAAGTTTCATTCACTTCCACTGTTCATCCTTGAAGTCTATCAGTGTTGCTATTCTCAGTTTTATTCACTTCCACTGTTCATCCATTAAATCTAATTTTTTTTACTTCCATTTTTCATCCTTTAAATCTATCAGTGCTGTTTCTCGAAGTTTCATTCACTTCCACTGTTCATCCTTGAAGTCTATCAGTGTTGCTATTCTCAGTTTTATTCACTTCCACTGTTCATCCATTAAATCTAATTTTTTTTACTTCCATTTTTCATCCTTTAAATCTATCAGTGCTGTTTCTCGAAGTTTCATTCACTTCCACTGTTCATCCTTGAAGTCTATCAGTGTTGCTATTCTCAGTTTTATTCACTTCCACTGTTCATCCATTAAATCTAATTTTTTTTACTTCCATTTTTCATCCTTTAAATCTATCAGTGCTGTTTCTCGAAGTTTCATTCACTTCCACTGTTCATCCTTGAAGTCTATCAGTGTTGCTATTCTCAGTTTTATTCACTTCCACTGTTCATCCATTAAATCTAATTTTTTTACTTCCATTTTTCATCCTTTAAATCTATCAGTGCTGTTTCTCGAAGTTTCATTCACTTCCACTGTTCATCCTTGAAGTCTATCAGTGTTGCTATTCTCAGTTTTATTCACTTCCACTGTTCATCCATTAAATCTAATTTTTTTTACTTCCATTTTTCATCCTTTAAATCTATCAGTGCTGTTTCTCGAAGTTTCATTCACTTCCACTGTTCATCCTTGAAGTCTATCAGTGTTGCTATTCTCAGTTTTATTCACTTCCACTGTTCATCCATTAAATCTAATTTTTTTTACTTCCATTTTTCATCCTTTAAATCTATCAGTGCTGTTTCTCGAAGTTTCATTCACTTCCACTGTTCATCCTTGAAGTCTATCAGTGTTGCTATTCTCAGTTTTATTCACTTCCACTGTTCATCCATTAAATCTAATTTTTTTTACTTCCATTTTTCATCCTTTAAATCTATCAGTGCTGTTTCTCGAAGTTTCATTCACTTCCACTGTTCATCCTTGAAGTCTATCAGTGTTGCTATTCTCAGTTTTATTCACTTCCACTGTTCATCCATTAAATCTAATTTTTTTTTACTTCCATTTTTCATCCTTTAAATCTATCAGTGCTGTTTCTCGAAGTTTCATTCACTTCCACTGTTCATCCTTGAAGTCTATCAGTGTTGCTATTCTCAGTTTTATTCACTTCCACTGTTCATCCATTAAATCTAATTTTTTTTACTTCCATTTTTCATCCTTTAAATCTATCAGTGCTGTTTCTCGAAGTTTCATTCACTTCCACTGTTCATCCTTGAAGTCTATCAGTGTTGCTATTCTCAGTTTTATTCACTTCCACTGTTCATCCATTAAATCTAATTTTTTTTACTTCCATTTTTCATCCTTTAAATCTATCAGTGCTGTTTCTCGAAGTTTCATTCACTTCCACTGTTCATCCTTGAAGTCTATCAGTGTTGCTATTCTCAGTTTTATTCACTTCCACTGTTCATCCATTAAATCTAATTTTTTTTACTTCCATTTTTCATCCTTTAAATCTATCAGTGCTGTTTCTCGAAGTTTCATTCACTTCCACTGTTCATCCTTGAAGTCTATCAGTGTTGCTATTCTCAGTTTTATTCACTTCCACTGTTCATCCATTAAATCTAATTTTTTTTACTTCCATTTTTCATCCTTTAAATCTATCAGTGCTGTTTCTCGAAGTTTCATTCACTTCCACTGTTCATCCTTGAAGTCTATCAGTGTTGCTATTCTCAGTTTTATTCACTTCCACTGTTCATCCATTAAATCTAATTTTTTTTACTTCCATTTTTCATCCTTTAAATCTATCAGTGCTGTTTCTCGAAGTTTCATTCACTTCCACTGTTCATCCTTGAAGTCTATCAGTGTTGCTATTCTCAGTTTTATTCACTTCCACTGTTCATCCATTAAATCTAATTTTTTTTACTTCCATTTTTCATCCTTTAAATCTATCAGTGCTGTTTCTCGAAGTTTCATTCACTTCCACTGTTCATCCTTGAAGTCTATCAGTGTTGCTATTCTCAGTTTTATTCACTTCCACTGTTCATCCATTAAATCTATTTTTTTTTACTTCCATTTTTCATCCTTTAAATCTATCAGTGCTGTTTCTCGAAGTTTCATTCACTTCCACTGTTCATCCTTGAAGTCTATCAGTGTTGCTATTCTCAGTTTTATTCACTTCCACTGTTCATCCATTAAATCTAATTTTTTTTACTTCCATTTTTCATCCTTTAAATCTATCAGTGCTGTTTCTCGAAGTTTCATTCACTTCCACTGTTCATCCTTGAAGTCTATCAGTGTTGCTATTCTCAGTTTTATTCACTTCCACTGTTCATCCATCTACAGTGTTGCTATTCTAAGTTTTATTCACTTCCACTGTTCATCCATTAAATTAATTTTTTTTACTTCCATTTTTCATCCTTTAAATCTATCAGTGCTGTTTCTCGAAGTTTCATTCACTTCCACTGTTCATCCTTGAAGTCTATCAGTGTTGCTATTCTCAGTTTTATTCACTTCCACTGTTCATCCATTAAATCTAATTTTTTTTACTTCCATTTTTCATCCTTTAAATCTATCAGTGCTGTTTCTCGAAGTTTCATTCACTTCCACTGTTCATCCTTGAAGTCTATCAGTGTTGCTATTCTCAGTTTTATTCACTTCCACTTTCATCCTTAATTATCAACTGTTCATCCATTAAATCTAATTTTTTTTACTTCCATTTTTCATCCTTTAAATCTATCAGTGCTGTTTCTCGAAGTTTCATTCACTTCCACTGTTCATCCTTGAAGTCTATCAGTGTTGCTATTCTCAGTTTTATTCACTTCCACTGTTCATCCATTAAATCTAATTTTTTTTACTTCCATTTTTCATCCTTTAAATCTATCAGTGCTGTTTCTCGAAGTTTCATTCACTTCCACTGTTCATCCTTGAAGTCTATCAGTGTTGCTATTCTCAGTTTTATTCACTTCCACTGTTCATCCATTAAATCTAATTTTTTTTACTTCCATTTTTCATCCTTTAAATCTATCAGTGCTGTTTCTCGAAGTTTCATTCACTTCCACTGTTCATCCTTGAAGTCTATCAGTGTTGCTATTCTCAGTTTTATTCACTTCCACTGTTCATCCATTAAATCTAATTTTTTTTACTTCCATTTTTCATCCTTTAAATCTATCAGTGCTGTTTCTCGAAGTTTCATTCACTTCCACTGTTCATCCTTGAAGTCTATCAGTGTTGCTATTCTCAGTTTTATTCACTTCCACTGTTCATCCATTAAATCTAATTTTTTTTACTTCCATTTTTCATCCTTTAAATCTATCAGTGCTGTTTCTCGAAGTTTCATTCACTTCCACTGTTCATCCTTGAAGTCTATCAGTGTTGCTATTCTCAGTTTTATTCACTTCCACTGTTCATCCATTAAATCTAATTTTTTTTACTTCCATTTTTCATCCTTTAAATCTATCAGTGCTGTTTCTCGAAGTTTCATTCACTTCCACTGTTCATCCTTGAAGTCTATCAGTGTTGCTATTCTCAGTTTTATTCACTTCCACTGTTCATCCATTAAATCTATTTTTTTTTACTTCCATTTTTCATCCTTTAAATCTATCAGTGCTGTTTCTCGAAGTTTCATTCACTTCCACTGTTCATCCTTGAAGTCTATCAGTGTTGCTATTCTCAGTTTTATTCACTTCCACTGTTCATCCATTAAATCTAATTTTTTTTACTTCCATTTTTCATCCTTTAAATCTATCAGTGCTGTTTCTCGAAGTTTCATTCACTTCCACTGTTCATCCTTGAAGTCTATCAGTGTTGCTATTCTCAGTTTTATTCACTTCCACTGTTCATCCATTAAATCTAATTTTTTTTACTTCCATTTTTCATCCTTTAAATCTATCAGTGCTGTTTCTCGAAGTTTCATTCACTTCCACTGTTCATCCTTGAAGTCTATCAGTGTTGCTATTCTCAGTTTTATTCACTTCCACTGTTCATCCATTAAATCTAATTTTTTTTACTTCCATTTTTCATCCTTTAAATCTATCAGTGCTGTTTCTCGAAGTTTCATTCACTTCCACTGTTCATCCTTGAAGTCTATCAGTGTTGCTATTCTCAGTTTTATTCACTTCCACTGTTCATCCATTAAATCTAATTTTTTTTTTATTTTTCATCCTTTAAATCTATCAGTGCTGTTTCTCGAAGTTTCATTCACTTCCACTGTTCATCCTTGAAGTCTATCAGTGTTGCTATTCTCAGTTTTATTCACTTCCACTTTTCATCCATTAAATCTAATTTTTTTTACTTCCATTTTTCATCCTTTAAATCTATCAGTGCTGTTTCTCGAAGTTTCATTCACTTCCACTGTTCATCCTTGAAGTCTATCAGTGTTGCTATTCTCAGTTTTATTCACTTCCACTGTTCATCCATTAAATCTAATTTTTTTTACTTCCATTTTTCATCCTTTAAATCTATCAGTGCTGTTCTCGAAGTTTTTGTTTTGTCTATGACTTGCATTCACCATTCATCCTTTAATCTATCAGTGCTGTTTCTCGAAGTTTCATTCACTTCCACTGTTCATCCTTGAAGTCTATCAGTGTTGCTATTCTCAGTTTTATTCACTTCCACTGTTCATCCATTAAATCTAATTTTTTTTACTTCCATTTTTCATCCTTTAAATCTATCAGTGCTGTTTCTCGAAGTTTCATTCACTTCCACTGTTCATCCTTGAAGTCTATCAGTGTTGCTATTCTCAGTTTTATTCACTTCCACTGTTCATCCATTAAATCTAATTTTTTTTACTTCCATTTTTCATCCTTTAAATCTATCAGTGCTGTTTCTCGAAGTTTCATTCACTTCCACTGTTCATCCTTGAAGTCTATCAGTGTTGCTATTCTCAGTTTTATTCACTTCCACTGTTCATCCATTAAATCTATTTTTTTTTTCCATTTTTCTATTCTATCAGTCTGTTTTCGAAGTTTCATTCACTTCCACTTTTCATCCTTGAAGTCTATCAGTGTTGCTATTCTCAGTTTTATTCACTTCCACTGTTCATCCATTTCTAGTGCTGCTTTCTCGAAGTTTCATTCACTTCCACTGTTCATCCTTGAAGTCTATCAGTGTTGCTATTCTCAGTTTTATTCACTTCCACTGTTCATCCATTAAATCTAATTTTTTTTTACTTCCATTTTTCATCCTTTAAATCTATCAGTGCTGTTTCTCGAAGTTTCATTCACTTCCACTGTTCATCCTTGAAGTCTATCAGTGTTGCTATTCTCAGTTTTATTCACTTCCACTGTTCATCCATTAAATCTAATTTTTTTTCCATCTTTTCCAAATCTTTTCTATCAGAAGTTTCATTCACTTCCACTGTTCATCCTTGAAGTCTATCAGTGTTGCTATTCTCAGTTTTATTCACTTCCACTGTCCATTACTATCAGTTTGCATTAAGTTTTATTCACTTCCACTGTTCATCCTTTAAATCTATCAGTGTTGCTATTCTCGAAGTTTCATTCACTTCCACTGTTCATCCTTGAAGTCTATCAGTGTTGCTATTCTCAGTTTTATTCACTTCCACTGTTCATCCATTAAATCTATTTTTTTTACATTGTGTTTTTTTCTCAAGTTTCATTCACTTCCACTGTTCATCCTTCTTAAATCTATCAGTGCTGTTTCTCGAAGTTTCATTCACTTCCACTGTTCATCCTTGAAGTCTATCAGTGTTGCTATTCTCAGTTTTATTCACTTCCACTGTTCATCCATTAAATCTAATTTTTTTTACTTCCATTTTTCATCCTTTAAATCTATCAGTGCTGTTTCTCGAAGTTTCATTCACTTCCACTGTTCATCCTTGAAGTCTATCAGTGTTGCTATTCTCAGTTTTATTCACTTCCACTGTTCATCCATTAAATCTAATTTTTTTTACTTCCATTTTTCATCCTTTAAATCTATCAGTGCTGTTTCTCGAAGTTTCATTCACTTCCACTGTTCATCCTTGAAGTCTATCAGTGTTGCTATTCTCAGTTTTATTCACTTCCACTGTTCATCCATTAAATCTAATTTTTTTTACTTCCATTTTTCATCCTTTAAATCTATCAGTGCTGTTTCTCGAAGTTTCATTCACTTCCACTGTTCATCCTTTTCAAGTCTATCAGTGTTGCTATTCTCAGTTTTATTCACTTCCACTGTTCATCCATTAAATCTAATTTTTTTTACTTCCATTTTTTCATCCTTTAAATCTATCAGTGCTGTTTCTCGAAGTTTCATTCACTTCCACTGTTCATCCTTGAAGTCTATCAGTGTTGCTATTCTCAGTTTTATTCACTTCCACTGTTCATCCATTAAATCTAATTTTTTTACTTCCATTTTTCATCCTTTAAATCTATCAGTGCTGTTTCTCGAAGTTTCATTCACTTCCACTGTTCATCCTTGAAGTCTATCAGTGTTGCTATTCTCAGTTTTATTCACTTCCACTGTTCATCCATTAAATCTAATTTTTTTTACTTCCATTTTTCATCCTTTAAATCTATCAGTGCTGTTTCTCGAAGTTTCATTCACTTCCACTGTTCATCCTTGAAGTCTATCAGTGTTGCTATTCTCAGTTTTATTCACTTCCACTGTTCATCCATTAAATCTAATTTTTTTTACTTCCATTTTTCATCCTTTAAATCTATCAG
>SEYY01025083.1:0-35000 GCA_009176605.1 Armadillidium nasatum
TAAAAAATAAATAACATAATTCAAGATAAATAATAATAAATCTTTACCAATGGAAGCTTTTCAGCATTATCTGTATACAGAATATCGAAACATCTGGCTTTAAATATTTTGTAACGTTTTTCCTAAATACATTATTTTTTAAAATCCCACTTAAAATATCCGGAGGAACTAAAAAAAAGTATCTGAATTACTAAACTATTTCTTAGTGGGGGTGAGCATATGATTCCTCCATCTCTAAAATATTTCTTTCTACTTCTAGTTTTATATCATGAATGTTAATATGTATAACTTATATGCTGAATGTTTTTACAACTTGATGTATTGAAACATGAATAAATTTGTGCAACCTTTCTAATTCTAAACATAAATCAGTAATAATTCCAGATATATCATTGGACTCATTAATTTTATAAGTTACTATAATATCCCGAGCTTTAAAAACCAAGACTCGACAAACATAAGTACATAATTCCTAAATATTTAAATTGGGTTTTGCACTTTTCTTAATGTACATTTTTTATTTAAAATTGCTAATAAGATTTGTTAAAAAAAAAAATTTTTTTTTAGTACAATTACTTTTCAGAAATGGATTTTGAAATTCCAACCTGCTTTTTAGTTCCTGGCAAGTGCTAGATACAAATCTACAGAATTCCCACTGCTTTCTTTATATCCATTTCTTCTTGACCTTTGGTTGCAAATATAAGTTCTTGATATGTTTTTTTGCTAAGTAATTAGATGATACAATTCTTGATATATATTCTCTAGTACATTCATCATCCTTGAGGATTTCATTTCTGAAACATATGAAATTCAAAACCTACAATTAAAACTTCTTTCAAGATTTATGCTATTGTTACAGTTTACCTATGGATTATTATTATTATTATTAATAAAAAGTAGAAATGTGTTGGTGATAACGGTAGACGTCTACAACAGCTGCTATAGAACAACCGGAAAGGAAATCAGAGAGAGGTCTCTCTCTCTCTCTCTCTCTCTCTCTCTCTCTCTCTCTCTCTCTCTCTCTCTCTCTCTCTCTCTCTCTCTCTCTCTCTCTCTCTCTCTCTCTCTCTCTCTCTCTCTCTCTCTCTCTCTCTCTCTCTCTCTCTCTCTCTCTCTCTCTCTCTCTCTCTCTCTCTCTCTCTCTCTCTCTCTCTCTCTCTCTCTCTCTCTCTCTCTCTCTCTCTCTCTCTCTCTCTCTCTCTCTCTCTCTCTCTCTCTCTCTCTCTCTCTCTCTCTCTCTCTCTCTCTCTCTCTCTCTCTCTCTCTCTCTCTCTCTCTCTCTCTCTCTCTCTCTCTCTCTCTCTCTCTCTCTCTCTCTCTCTCTCTCTCTCTCTCTCTCTCTCTCTCTCTCTCTCTCTCTCTCTCTCTCTCTCTCTCTCTCTCTCTCTCTCTCTCTCTCTCTCTCTCTCTCTCTCTCTCTCTCTCTCTCTCTCTCTCTCTCTCTCTCTCTCTCTCTCTCTCTCTCTCTCTCTCTCTCTCTCTCTCTCTCTCTCTCTCTCTCTCTCTCTCTCTCTCTCTCTCTCTCTCTCTCTCTCTCTCTCTCTCTCTCTCTCTCTCTCTCTCTCTCTCTCTCTCTCTCTCTCTCTCTATATATATATATATATATATATATATATATATATATATATATATATATATATATATATATATATATATATATATATATATATATATATATATATATATATATATATATATATATATATATATATATAATATTATATAAGTTTAATAAAAAAGTTTTAACCAAAATGCTATAAATTTAATAAAATTTTTTTTAATTTTTAAAAAAGTTTTTTTTTTCCAATCTCATATTATTATTATTATTATTATTATTATTATTATTATTATTATTATTATTATTATTATTATTATTATTATTATTATGGGAGTGTTAATCTAAACAAGAATCCTTTTTTGGTGATTATTCTACTTCAAAAATTACATACCTGAAAATAGTTCCTGTTTTAATGTGAAATGAAGGTGTACATAAGCCAAATATATCTTGAAGCAAGTCAATATCATCATTGGTTTGAAAATTAGACTCTTAAAAATAATTTTGTCTTTTTACCTAACATCTGAAATGAAATTAATTATATACTTTAGATAAAATGTAAAATGTATTTTTAATAGTATAGTTCCAATTCTCCTTTAAATTTGGCTGGAGGCTGGATGACCAAGTCTAAATATTTTTTCATTGGTCAATGGCCAGATATCCTACCAAGAAGATATTTTCTAGTTCTAATATCTCAAGGTAAATGTCAAAATATTCTGGCTATTTATACCTATGTTTACATTAATTCCAAACTGTAAAAATCCTTCCAATTACTCAAAACCCTGAGAATATCCTACTTCTGAAATTAATTATACTTTAAAGATAGCCAAACTTGATATTTCTATATTTTTTATAACTTTTTTCTACACTTAAATTTGTATGTAAATAATTCAAATTCAAAGTTCAACTCCACTCTGATCACAATTTTCATTGTGACTTACTTGAAGAAAAATTGCTTCATTCACAAATTGATTTAAAAAAAAAAAAAAATCTTAATCACAGAAAATCAAATTTTCATATTTTTTTTTTTACAAATAATATTAATTTTAAACTTTGAAGTTCTCTAACTCTTAAATTAATCACTGACCGTGATAGAAGTATTAGCTGTTATATTAAAAATAATTAAAAAACAAAACATTTAATCTTGATTTGAGAAAACACTTAAAGCCAATTCAATAACTGACTAATTTTTTGTCTTAGAATTTGATAGCTAGAAGTTGACTTGCAAAATTTTGAAAATAAAAGATAGGTATATGTGATATTTATACAAATGCATTGAACATGAATTTGTCTAGAAGAGCCCCTGTACTATATGTTCCTATGCCATGATTGAATACTATAGCATTGCACCTTGACTATAGTAGCACTAAGAAAAAAAAATTTTTTTTTTTGTCAATGAGAATGCAAAGCATATTAGTGATAGTATTTGGCAACTAAAATATATGATTAATATAAATGTATTGATTAGTTATTTAATATTGAATTTTCAATATTTCACAAAATTTATTTTAATATTTATTATTAATACAAGAGTACATGCATGGCAGAGGAATATTTTGCTACAAGGGGCTCTAATCCCTGATCCATGAGTGATGAAATATAATCAGTAATCTATATATTGATATTAAATTATATATATGAAATAATCGTTAGCTTTTATTTTCTGTAATTTTGAATATGTGAAAAATATATATGGTAACGATACTCCATATTATATAATAAATATTGACTCAATATCACTATATGCATTCTCTGGGTATGACTGCCAAATTTTGTGAATTAAGTTAATTTTTAATAATTTAAATGTTTCACATGATATATATATATATATATATATATATATATATATATATATATATATATATATATATATATATATATATATATATATATATATATATATATATATATATATATATATATATATATATATATATATATATATATATATATATATATGATATCTTATATCACATATTACAAGTTATATAAAAGTAAACCACATTCTTTGCGTAAACCTTAATATCAATATATTAATTTTATTTCATTGTCATTCATGTGTCAGGTAGATGGAAGGATCTCCCTGTAGAAAAATGTTCTAATAATTTTATAGTTCATGTTTTTTTTTTTTATTATTATGTGTCAATATACAAATGTATGTCACATGAACATATATATAGAGGAGCTCCTCCTCTAACAATTGTTTGTGTCATGTGTGCCATGCATATGTAGTGGACTGAATACCATAGTAATAGCAAAATATACCATTATTTTAAACAAATGCAAAATATCATAGTGGTAGTATTTGGCAAATAAAATATGTAGTCAATATTAATGTTTCAATATTTAATACCGAATTTGGAAATTGTTTAGTTCATGATATATATATATATATCCAGATTACCATTGCTCACGGGTCAAATCCTTTTCTAGGAGGGGAAGAAATTAAAAATAAGAAACCCACCCAATCTTGACTAATAATCTCTTATGTGGGTGTAGACAGAAGGCTTACAGAGAGGAAGAGGTGGCAATGCACCACAATGGACTCATTCAGCTTTGTTTGTGCTGAGAGGGCAACTCAATGGTAGTGGAATGTCAGTTCTCTCCAGCAGCTGCCATTGTCTGCTCTCACAAATTGTTTGTGTGACATAGGCAACTCCAGGCTTGTCCGCTGTGGTGCCTCCTCCTTTCCAGCAACCTCCATTCTGTGGAACTCTCTCCCATCTTGATTTTCCTGCCGAATTTAATCTCAAGTTCTTTAAAGCCCAAATCTATGCTCACCTAAGAAATTTGCATTATATGGGATTTATAAATTTTTTTTCTGCTATTCTCTACTTTGTTGCCCGGCCTAACATCTCCCTCATTGAATAGGATTTTGCCCTTCAGCAGTGATATATATATATATATATATATATATATATATATATATATATATATATATATATATATATATATATATATATATATATATATATATATATATATATATATATATATATATATATATATATATATATTATATAGTATTCAGATGCAATTTTTTTTTTAGTTCAACTACAAAGACAAAATGCCCTGAATTATAAATTTTTGTGTAAATTGAAGGGTGAAAAATGATTTTGTAAAAAAAAAAATAAATGCTCAAAAAAAAAAAATTAAAAATATATGAATTTACATTTATGAATGTTTGACATATTTATTATCGCCTGCTTCAAAAATGTATAGTCCTATTCCAAAATGTACTGTCCTTTGACTGTTTCTTTACCATGTTTCTAAATCTGATTATGAGAAAATTTTAAAAGAATTTATAGCTGTCTTGGAGTTAAAAATAAAATGCTTATTTATGAAATAAATTAACTAGTAAATAAATTTACATTAAAAAATAAAAATGTAGAATATAGTAAATTTAATATTATATATATATATATATATATATATATATATATATATATATATATATATATATATATATATATATATATATATATATATATATATATATATATATATATATATATATATATAGCATCTGTGAGGTTAGGCCTATTTGCTAGCTGTTAGGCAGACATTTACCCTCCAAGTCTAGGTTCGGCTAAGTCAAACTAGTAGGTTGTATCTAACTAGTTCAAACTAACCTGGCACACATTTACCCTTCAAGTATAGGTTCGGCTAAGTCAAACTAGTTTGTTGGATCTAACTAGTTCGACCTAACCTGACCTTGATTTTTTGTAAATAAAAAAATTACAAATAGTATATGCATTTTTGGCTACAATATAGCTATAAAATCTTTTAAAATTTACTCAATCAGATTTAGAAACATGGTTAAAAGACAGTCAAAAGGACAATAATACATATGTAAAACATTCCCAGTTTAAAATTAATTATTTTCGATATTTTTTTTTTTTTTTATTATAAAATCATTTTTTTTTTACTTTAAAACATTTAATTTGAATCATTTCATCTTTGTAGTTCAGTTAAAAAAAAAAAAAAAAAAAAGCTTCTGTACACTTAAAAATTATCATATTATATATATATATATATATATATATATATATATATATATATATATATATATATATATATATATATATATATATATATATATATATATATATATATATATATATATATATATATATATATGTCAAAACAAAAGCGACGTCAACTGTACTATACCCAAAGGTGGCACAACATACACGGGCCTAGAACATGAGGGGTAGCCTGTAGATTATTACCTTTTTGACATAGAAGCACGCAAAACCATGACATTTTTTAAAAACGTATCTATATGAACAGTACCTCTATATAATTTTTAATTTGAAAAATCTACATTTTTTTCATTGGAAGCCATTATTTTCTACACATTTTGTTTACCTATAGCATACACCTCGTAACTCATGATAAGAACACTTTTTGCCTAAAAGTAACAATTTTTTTAATTTAATTAAATAAAGGTATCAAATGCACAAAAAAAATTAAATATTTTGTCAAAACAAAAGCGATATTAACTGTACTATACCCAAAGGTGGCATAACATACACGGGCCTAGAACATGAGTGGTAGCCTGTAGATTATCAGCTTTTTGACATAGAATCAAGTAAAAAAATGACATTTTTTAAAAGGTATTTATTTGAACAGTACCTCTGCATAATTTTTAATTTGAAAAATCTACATTTTTTTCATTGGAAGCCATTATTTTCTACACATTTTGTTTACCTATAGCATACACCTCGTAACTCATGATAAGAACACTTTTTGCCTAAAAGTGACAATTTTTTTAATTTAATTATATAAAGGTATCAAATGCACAAAAAAAATTAAAATATTAATGAAAAATATTAATAAAATTAACAAAAACAAAGGTGGCAAAACATACACGGGCCTAGAACATGAGTGGTAGCCTGTAGATTATCAGCTTTTTGACATAGAATCAAGTAAAAAAATGACATTTTTTAAAAGGTATTTATTTGAACAGTACCTCTGCATAATTTTTAATTTGAAAAATCTACATTTTTTTCATTGGAAGCCATTATTTTCGACACATTTTGTTTAACTACAGCATACACCTCGTAACTCATGATAAGAACACTTTTTGCCTAAAAGTGACAATTTTTTTAATTTAATTTAATAAAGGTATCAAATGCACAAAAAAAATTTTGTCAAAAACAAAAAAGCGATGTCAACTGTACTATACCCAAAGGTGGCACAACATACACGGGCCTAGAACATGAGGGGTAGCCTGTAGATTATCACCTTTTTAACATAGAAACCAGCAAAATCATGACATTTTTTAAAAGGTATCTATGAGAACAATACCTCTATATAATTTCTAATTTAAAAAATCTAAATGAATTTCATGGTAAGCCATTATTTTCGACACATTTTGTTCAACTACAGTCTACACCTTGTAACTCACGATAAGAACACATTTTACCTAAAAGTGACAATTTTTTTAATCTAATTAAATAAAGGTATCAAATGCACAAAAAAAATTAAATATTAATGAAAAGTATTAATAAAATTCAACATAAATATAATGTTAGGGATATCAAAGTTTACATGGCAAAGTGTATATGGTAAACTTGGGGGTATTTTAAATATCATGCAAAAAACTCCCCGATTTAGTTCTCACACAGCCGCTAGGCGGAGATTAATCGCCACAAAATTTCAAATATCAAGAAAGGGTTTTATCAATGAAAATCCCAGACTTGCCGCAACTTATTATAGGGTAAACTTTGATTCTACTATGATCTTCTTTTCAGTTGTGGTAAATTGTGATAACAAAGTAAAGTGATTAAAGTTGGACAATGGAGATTTCAAAGTATATTTTTACATTGGTGATAAGAAGGTTTAAGTGTAATTGGGTATACGGATGTCATTTTATTTATATTTTACTTAATAAAATTTTTTTTAGCCTCTTAATAGTTACAAATCAATGTGACAATGGGGTCTTGGAATAATTTCAGAAAGCCATGAACAGACAAAGGAAACTATGATTTTGAAGTATGCATGTTAGTTAGTGTTACTTTTTATAGTAAAATTTTTTGGCTTTTGGAATTTCATACAAAAATGGGTAATTGTTTTGTTCATGGTAGGAAAAGAATATTTTTGAAAATGTGAAATCTATGAACACAAACAAAAACTAAATTAATCAGTTAATGATGTGTTAATGAAACTCACTAGCAAAAAATAAAAAAAATAAAAAAAAAATAAAAAAAAAGTGATGAATAATTTTATATTTCATATATTTCATCACTCTGCACTCCCATTATTCATCAATGATGGTAATGATTTACATCAATGGTAAGCTGCCCAGGTCCTGCCACTTTGAGGATGATGAGAAAGTAACAGTATTGCGAGTTTAAGGAATCTGATA
Organism: Armadillidium nasatum; assembly: GCA_009176605.1. Lineage (NCBI taxonomy): Eukaryota > Metazoa > Arthropoda > Malacostraca > Isopoda > Armadillidiidae > Armadillidium > Armadillidium nasatum. The sequence goes on from SEYY01025083.1 coordinate 7,929, forward strand.
TTGTCTCTCCTATTTTCCTAAGGAATCAAGAAGGGAATGGGGCAGTGAGCTTGTGCAGGTGGGAATGTGGATACAGTGACATCACATTCACAAAGTTCAACTGAGACTATTGTGATAAGTGTAGAGTAAGGAGGACAGTGTATCTCTGTTTAACCAAATAGGGTAATTGCCTTGTTAAATGAGTCTCCTTATGGGAATCAGATTATATATTGAGGGCACATGATGTATCTTTGGTAAGTGTACCCTCATTATATTTCTATTTATCCCCTGATAGAATCAGGGTTTCCCTGAAAATTGTAGATAAACTTGGTTCTTTCTCAGTTGTATTGGGTCACTTGTACCTCCAAGAACCACAACTTGCTTATCTTTTATTGGAAATAGATCTTGTAGAGAAAGAGGAGGAAGGTGTATAGAATATTTTATAAATATCTAATCTTATGGTAATGAAGGTAATTCATTATTGGAGGTAGTCAGACTGAGCCCTTCTGGGAGTGTTGACTCTTCTTCAAAGCCTGCATAAAGTACAAAGACGTTTTACCTTCTAAAGTCCTCATTGGCCATATCCTTTACAAGATGAAGCAGTAACTATTTCATTGTTGGAATTAATGGCGGTATATGTATAGTAAATTGCCACATGTAAATCAAATCCTTGAGAAATATAAATAACAGCTGTGAAAATGACCCTTTTTATTGTTATTTTTGTAAGGGGAATCATTTTCTTACCCCAAGATCTTTTACAGTATATAAACAAGCAATGCATAAAACTTTATATTCCTATGGTAGCAGGAGTTATTCATTTATCCCTTATAGTGTCTTTATGAGAGCTTAACCCCTATGCTTAGGGTTACCAGTGATACAGTAGCAATAGTGAATAAATTATTGACCCAAATTATTATTCATTGAATTATGCATAACATTATACATATCCTTAATATTACTATGGCTTTAGATTTTAGTCATCATCTTTTAACTTATATTTAGAACATTAGAAAAATAGAGACAGAAGCCAGACTGGTCTATCGAGACTGTCCCAGTCAAAACAAATAACAACGCTAACATTAATATATGCAACAAAGTCTAGGTCTATCCTATCCCTAATTATCAATTCATTCATGCAAAGTAAGATAAAAATAAAACTAACCCCCTGCATGTATTTAGTACTAACTATATATAATTAATTACACATACAATTGATCCAACACCTACTACAAAACTGCAAGTTAGGCTTAGTCACAAACTGGTCTAAAATTCATAGTCTTAGTCACAAGCTAGTCTAAAGTTTCATATATACCCGCCAGTTTGGCTTAGTCAAGTTATACTATATGATGACTAAACCATCCATATATCTATCTAGTCCCCTCTTAAATTCTGCAAGAGAATCACAGACAATAATCTCCTGCGGCAAGTTATTCCAAAAATTAACAACCCTATTACTGAAAGAGTATTTTCTTAGATCAAGATGGCATGACTTCTTTTTAATTTTTTATCATATCCTCTGGTTTCTCATCAATTTTTCAATCTGTATTACTCTCAGATGCAAATATTTTGTAAACTTGTGTATCATATCTCCTCTGAGAAATCTTTCAACTGAGAACATTCCCATCTCCTTCAGCCTCACCTCATAGCTCTTACTCTTGAAGCCAGAAATCATCCTTGTTGCTCAATGTACTCTCTCCAGCACATCTATGTCCTTTCTTAAATGTGGAGCCCAAACTTGTGCACAATTCTCTAATGTTACCCTAACATAGCTATTATATAGCTTGTTTATAACCTCTTTGGTCTTGTAAATTACATAGTGATTTATTATTCCTAGCATCTTATTAACTCTATTCCTTGCTTCCAAACATTGATCACCCACTTTCAAATTACTGCTAATAATCACACCTAAATTTTTTTCCTGGTCCACAGTCTCAAGCCAATCTCCATTCATATCATAATTAAATCTTTCATTTCAGTAACCTACATGAAGAACTTTGCATTTTTTACTAGTAAAATTTATTTGCCACTTATCTGCCCAACCTAAGGAGTCTATCTAGATCATCTTGAAGCTTTATATATTCATCATTATTCCTTTTTGAGGTGACCACTTTGTTATCATCTGAAAACTTAGAAACCTTACATCTAAGGCCCTTGTCTAAATCATTTATATATATGAGGAAAAATAGTGGTCCTAGCACAGAACCCTGTAGGACCCCACTCTTCACTGTTTCGAATAATGACTTATTTCCATTCAGTAGCACACACTGCCTTCTGTTCTTCAACCACTCTTTAATCCAATGTGCACCACTCCACCAAACCACAGTGTGACAACTTTTGCATCAGCCTTACATGGGGTACCTTATCAAAAGCTTTGCTAAAGTCTAAATATATAGCATTAACTGGATCACCCCTGTCAATACATTCAGTACTATATTCCATAAATTCTAGAAGGTTAGTCTGACGTGATCTTCCCTTTCTAAAACCTGGGCATTATGCAGTATCTTATCACCAAATGTTTCTCTATTTGACTTTTCAGCAACTTTTCCAGAACTTTTATAACCAGAGATGTTAAGCCATTTTCCAGTCCTCAGGTACCTCTCCAAAAGCAATAGATCGTTTAAATATCAAATACAATGCCTTTTCAATACCTATACTCCTCCTTTAGAATTTTAACATATATACCATTGTGACACACTGCCTTATTTGGGTCAATATGTTCTTGTAAAGATTTAATTTCCTTTAACTCAATTTCAAATGCTGTACACCTATCTATTACATGTATTCTAGAGCTATTACCCTCTAAACTGTTATCCAATCTTTCCTCAGTAAACACTTGAGGCAAAATAAGCACTGAAAATATTAACCAATTCCTTATTTGATTTACACTCTTTCTAATTATAGTTTTCATCAGTAAATTTTTGACATTTTAACTGATCACAATGTTTAATGCTAGACTCATTACAATATTTATTTCAACTACTATGAGTTGTGTTCCACAATACTACAGAATTTTCACTTGAAATTAAGGAACTGATGCAGTTACATTATTAAACTCTTTAAAGAAATAGATTGATTGTTGTGAACCTGAATATTTCTTCTAATGCCACATTGCTCTTCACTCATTATGAAAGCTAAAAACCCTATTTCCTTTCTTATGGAAAATCAGCTTGCTCCTCCCTTTGGTGATTCCTCTTCATAAATCAGTATTCAACTTTTCTCATGTTTTGGTAAAATTTTAAAGACAATGGTCCATAATATACTTTACTAGTTTCTGAAGTGCAATTCAGCCAACAATCTCATCTCAATGGCTTAAAAAAAAAAAAAAAAAGGCATTTTGGATTGTAGTTTCCATATGACCCATTAATTAATGGTGCTTTTCAATAAAACCATTGCTTGGAATTCTAGATATTAACTTAGAAGTTGATTTTAACTCTGAATAGGTATCCTATATAAGTTACACAAAACTAGCATCACAGAGTACCCTCTCTCTTATTTGAATGACTTCTTAATTACTTGATCTTTTGAATTTTTAGTGGGCAGTACTCAGTCTTCATTACAGGACATTAGTATTGGCATTTACCATATATATATATATATATATATATATATATATATATATATATATATATATATATATATATATATATATATATATATATATATATATATATATATATATATATATATATATATATATATATATATATATATAGGAAAAATTTTTTAAAGTTTAATTCATATTTCGGTCATTACATAACTGCAGATAAATTTTCTTCTGTTTATTTCAGTCATGTCTAGTGAGCAACCTTACATATCTAGTATTCAGCTTCCAAATAATGGGGAAGTTTTTCGTAATCTGAAAAGAGCGAAGAGATTTGCAATAGATATAGGTGAGTTTGGTCAATAGGTGTAGTTATGTTAATTATTTCTAATTTAAATTTGTTGAAACTTAGAGATTTTGGAATCAAATTTTTTATTTTTTTTTTATATCAAAAATTTTTATAACCAAAACTTTTTTTTAATTATATATAAGATTTAAATTATATAAACTTTTGTTATTATTATTATTTATTTATTTATTTATTTACTTATTAAATTTTTTTTTAACTAAATTTTTTTAAAAAAAAATTATATGGACATCCTTTGATATTTTAATTTTCAGGAGGATCTCTTACAAAAATTGCTTATTACTCAACAGTGTCTTATCGTAAAGTATCATACAATTCTGAACAAGGAACAAATGATGAGGTATTGCAAATGTTTAGAAGAAGTAAGCATATATATATATATATATATATATATATATATATATATATATATATATATATATATATATATATATATATATATATATATATATATATATATATATATATATATATATATATATATATATATATATATATATATATATATATATATATATATATATATATATATATATATATATAATCAGGAAGCTGGGGACATTCATCTTTACGAAAGTTCAGAACTAGAAAGACTTCATTTTGTTAAATTTGAAACAAAATACATAGAACAATGCTTAGATTTTGTTCAGAAACATCTTGTTAATTGTAAAGATTCTATAATTGGAAAGAGCATAAAAGCTACAGGAGGAGGAGCTTATAAATATGCTGAACTAATTACAAAAAAACTAGGTTTTATGTAAGTATCTCTCCAATGAATTATCTTTGATTTTTTTTTGATTTTTTTTTTATTTTTTATTTTTTTTTATTTATTTATTTTTTTTTATAGAATAATATTTGTCACCATGTAATTTGGACTTTTGAAAATCCAAAAAATATTATCATCCATTGATTTATTTTGTTTTATAAATGTGAAATCATTAACACCTTTATAAAAATCTTATATTTTTCCCCATTATTTTCAGAGTTGAAAAAGAAGACGAAATTTGTTGCTTGATCAAAGGCTGTAATTTTCTTTTAAGAAACATTCCAGATGAACAGTTCGTTTATTGCAAACATGAAGATCCAGAGTACAGATTTGTTAATTCTGAACCGAGCATATTCCCATATTTATTAGTTAATATAGGTTCTGGTGTTAGCATTTTAAAGGTATTATTTTATTTCATGTTTATCAACTCATTTAAGCAGGTTTTAATTTCGTATTTGTTAAGTTTCTATTTTATTAGTGTTAAACAAGTTTGTCATCAATTCGATTTCAATTTTGGTATTGCAGTTGTCGTTTGACGAATGTCAGGGCTGTTGAGTTTGAAACAATTTTATTGTTGCTGTAGTCGAAGTACTGACTCTTATTCAAACAACACCTTTATGAAAATCTTAATTATAAAAATCTTAATTTTAAGGATTTCATGACAAGATGGGGCAGCAGAAATCTTACTTGTAAATATTAGATTTCCTTCCCGAACTTGAAAACTTATATTGAAATTTTAATTAGATTTTCTGAAAATCTTTAATGTTTCATTTATTCAAGTTTTATTGTTTCATAAAGAGGTACTTCATTATAAATTTTATCTGACATCATTATATTGATCTACATTTTAACATGATCTAATTAATAAATGGATTCATATTGTAATGTATTTAATTTTTGATGGAATGGATGCTAAATTATTTCTTTCCTTTTTTAATTATTTTAATTCATTTACTGTCATGTATATAAATTTTATCTTTTTATTACATTACTATGATCTGCAAATTTGTGATTTAATGTGGAAATTTTAGTTACGTTGTTTTTAATTTTTTTTTATCTTATGTTCCCTAAATGCTTATCATTATATTATCGAATGATAAAATGCCACAAAAACATGGCCGCAATTATTAGACTGAGGCTGAAATGATTTGTTATCCTAAAAAAAGTAGCCGAAAAAATTCATTTGATTACAGTGAAATTTTCTTTGAAGCACCCTGTGTGTAGCCTAACATTTCAGCTACATTATTTAACAATTACATATATTGATTGAAGTTTTAGTTGGATATATCAAAATGTGAAGAGTCTGAGTCCGATGTTTTTTTTTATCTCGACTCTGCAGCCTTGATTTAAATATGGATAGAAAATTTTTATATTATTTTTTTGTTCTTATCAGTTTGTTAATCAATTTCTTAATGTAATTTTTTTATGACTATTATTTTAGGTTGAAAGTGAAGACAAGTACGAGAGAATAGGTGGCACAAGTATGGGTGGAGGAACATTTTGGGGCTTAGGATGTCTGTTGACAAAAGCTAAGGGCTTTGACGATTTGCTTCAACTAGCTTCTGAGGGCGATCATAGAAATGTTGACCTTTTGGTGAAAGATATATACGGTAATCTTACAAATAAAAGTTAAAATAGTTTAAATAATAGCAATCCAGAGTACTTATTCAAAATCATATATGTAGTCTTGGCACTAATTTACTTTTCTTCTTTAAATTTAGAAGTCTAATTAAAATATTTTTACACACTTAAAGAACCAAGGCTTAATTAAGTTTTGTTCCTTTCCTCTGTCTTAAACATTTTAAATATTTTGTTTATTTAATAACCGGGATTATAAGGAAGCTTTTTTCAACTCTCTTAATTGTAAGATATTTCAGTGAATATGAAATATCACAATATTCACCTTTGATCCTCTTAAACATTATAACACTAAATAAGAGCATAACAAAAAAAAACTTCTAAATAGTGATTTTAAATAGAACATGACTAATGAAATATTAAGGTCATTGCAAAAATATTGTTTGAAATTCTATTTTGGAGAAAACTTAATGGTTTAAACTGGTTAGTATTTGGGCTTTTTTAGAATTGCAAAAATTTCCAGTTTATTGATAGCATATTTTCTGGCACATTATAAGATGACCTGATATAATATTGCATTAATAAGACAACATTAACATGATAAAGTTAGGTTACAAAAATAAATCAAAGATTAAAATTTCTAAGAATTGAGTTTTGTATAAAAAAAAAAATAATGAAAATTAAAACTTGAAATGATCAAGAACTGTCAAAAGTAACTATTTAGAATTGATAAGAAAGAATATCTTTAATTTTTATAATTAGAATTAACTTTCTGTTATTCCTTATCTATTTGCTTCTTATTTATTGCTCTCCCTGTGAAGTACTAACATCCTCAGTGATATCTTAAGTACCATTAAATATAAAATGATATTTGAATTATTTTCTGAACTATTTTCAGTCTTTGGAGCTACTAAGAAAGACATTCCTTTTCTGTTCTTTTATTCCTTTAATTTTTCTTTCTTCTCTATTAATCACTTATCCTCCCCAATATTTATATATTCATTTGGACTACTTTTCTTTCTTCTTCATTCAGAACAATGATTTAACACAAGGGTTCTCAATTTGAGGAGCGTGAGATTTTCAGGGGAGGCGTGCCATCCTTTACATTAGTTTGCATAATAAATGTAAAATATAATTATAAAACAACATTGAAGTTGGGCAATTAATCAATATCTAAGATTACATATATATATATATATATATATATATATATATATATATATATATATATATATATATATATATATATATATATATATATATATATATATATATATATATATATATATATATATATATATATATATATATATATATATATATATATATATATATATATTACTTTTTTTTTTGTAAGTATAGACGTGGGAAGGGGCCGTGACCTTCTACAATAATATATAAAAGGGGCATGGACCTCAAAAGATTCAGAACCCCTGATTTAGCACAAGCAGACCTAACATCTTTAAAAAAAAATTATACCTTTAAGGATAACAACACAATGTGTTTATAGTTGTTTGACTTTAGAATTGGAGTATTCTGATCAGATTATCGAGTCTGTTGGCTAATTTCTAAGATTGTTTTTCCTGATAAAAAATTTTCCTTTCTCTACAAAGGTTTCTTCAGAAGAATTGAGAGATTTAAAGAATATTTTAGACAAAGAAAAGTAGACATGTCCTTAAACTTACCCATACGTTTTTAATATTCTTTCATAACTCAGGCTATTAAATTTTGAAAATGTTAGAACTTTAATCTTAACTAGAATAAGACAAACAGTTGTCGAAAGTGATATATATATATATATATATATATATATATATATATATATATATATATATATATATATATATATATATATATATATATATATATATATATATATATATATATATATATATATATATATATATATATATATATATAATATATATTATATAATTAAAAAAAAAAAAAAAAAAATTTTTTATTTTTATTTTTATTGCTATCAAATGTTTTATTTTTAAAATTGATATGTCTATATTATTATTTAAATTAGTGTAAGTAAAATTTTTAAATAATTTTGATTTAGTTATCAACCTTGCTTTAAGTCAGAAATAAATTGTCAATTAAGACGACAATTTTTGTAGGAGATTTTTACAGTTTGAAGCTGTATAAGTTTTAGTCAAAGTATAAATGATAGTCATTATTTACTTGACACTTTTAAATTCTACTTTGAGGCTTTAAAACAAGTTAAAGTCTTTATGAATAATTGATAATAATCCAGCAATTTACAACATCTGAAAAAAAATATATTCTATAGAAAAATTAGTTCAGGATTTAAAAATGTTTAGTTGACTGGAATTTTATTCCTAATTAAGTCAATTATTGATTAGATTATTATGATAATTGTAATTAGAGTATCTTTTTAAGAACCTAATTGAACTTTAAATGTTTACAGGTGGAGATTATGATACTCATGGACTTAGTGGCGATATCATTGCTTCAAGTTTTGGTAAAGCAATGCATATAAGTACTGGAAGTAGTAAAAGTAAGTCGTTTAGTACCTTTTTTTCATATATATATATATATATATATATATATATATATATATATATATATATATATATATATATATATATATATATATATATATATATATATATATATATATATATATATATATATATATATATATATATATCATTATATTTGTATCTTTTTTAATGGCACTTAACATAATGAAAGCTGACATAAAGTTTAATATCTAAACTTCTTTCTTTTGGTACGCACCCTTCTCAGATTCCATTTCATCTTTTCTATAGCTACTGTTATAGACAGTTATCATTCATCCTTCAAATCTTTCAGTTACTGGTGTTTCTCATGGTACTGTTCTATTACTAACGCTTTTTGTACTTTTCATTGATTAACTGATATGTTGTTGTTTCCTATACACTCTTATACTGATGACCACCTTAAATTTCTACATTCAGCCGCTTAGCAATAAATTTTAATACTATGATGGTTGCCCTAGAGCAAGTGACCTCTTATCTTTATCATATCTCAAACTGGAGCAAAGAAAAGATGGTTGGTTTCAGTGCCTCAAAAACCGTTATCTATACGATGCACATGCAAAAGGACAACTTAAAACTTTCTTCTGTTGTTAATATTCTTGGTATTTTCTTTCCTCATGATATTTCTTGAAAGAATTACATTATCTCTCTTGCAGAATAAACTTCTAAGAGAGTGGGTGTTCTGAGGATCCTACAGAACTTCTTTTAACTACTCCAGTTGCTTGGTCTGTATAGAGATGTTCGCTCTTGTATGGAGTATGCATCGCAAATCTTTTATGGTTTCAGACATAATACTCTCCTATCAACGATGGAGTAAAGAGCTTTTTTTGACTTGTCAACTATCCTGCTCTCACTAACTTTCTCCAATCGCTATCTGTTGGACTGTTGCATCACTCTACTTAAACTATCACTACTAAAATGAATACGGCATTTTGAATTCAATACTCGTGTATCTCCAGCTTTGAGAAGAGCTTTTGTGACTTGTCTTTCCTTACAGTCTTGTCTATTTTCTCACCAGGAGAGAGAGAGAAAATGGACGCAGTAGGTTTTATTTTCAATACGAATCAAGTTATATGTTTTCCCTGACTAAACATACCGAATTACACATTGCAAATTGTTTATAATTTAAAAAACCTAATATTCAAGCCCAAAGGGAAATTTCTCTTAACTTTCATTATAATCTTGTCTTTTAGAAACAATAAAAGACCAATCTAATGGTGAAAAGAGCAGAGCTCAAAACCCATGGATTTGGAGTACTCACATTATTTAAGTTTGAATAGGTAGTAATATGCTCTTCAACTCAAATTATTCCAGATACTCATTCACCTAGGAATAATTTGAAATCCAGATTTTGTTGTAAGGAGCAATTAGAAGAATACAATATTTGTATGTTGCCAAGGGGGAAGTAATGTAAATGTTGGTGGTATTTTTAGTACCGTGAGAATTGGGATTAGAGGAATAATACACCTTTCTATAAACTTTCTTATTATGATTTTTGGTCTATTCAAGTTAGCTGCTCTGTGATACTTTCAAAATCTTTATATTCTGCAATGTATACTCAGCAGGGATCGAGGGAGAACCTCAAACCCTAAGCTTGAGAAAGTAATCGCTTAGGCTTAGTCATTGAATTACCATATATATATATATATATATATATATATATATATATATATATATATATATATATATATATATATATATATATATATATATATATATATATATATATATATATATATATATATATATATTATATATATATATATATATATTTTTGTAAGGTTTCAGTGAGGCTGACATAGCAAGAAGTCTTCTATTTACTGTTTAGTAATGATATTGGTCAAATTGCTTCTCTGTATGCAATGCTTCATAAGCTAAAAAAGGTATGTTTTCCTCATTATATATATATATATATATATATATATATATATATATATATATATATATATAATATATATATATATATATATATATATATATATATATATATATATATATATATATATATATATATATATATATATATATATATATATATATATATATATATATATATATATATATATATATATATATATATATATATATATATATATATATATATATATATTATTTACCAAATGTTTTATTCATCCTATTTTCATTGTTCTTTCTAAGGTGTATTTTGGAGGTTATTTTATGAGAAATCATCCTGTGAGTATGCACACTCTTAGTTATGCCATTAATTTTTGGAGCAGAGGAATGGTTCAAGCTTTGTTCTTAAGACACGAAGGTTATTTAGGTGCTATTGGGGCGTTTTTAATAGGCACCGAAGAATGTGGTAAGTCTTGTTAACTGTTCAATAATTTTTTTTCCTTAAAAAAATATTCTTTCATATATGAAATAAGGATACGTGATAAGGATTTAACTTTTAATAATTTTGATAACGATGTATGTGATAAAATAACATAAAATGTTAATTTTACACTGTCTGCAAATATTACACTTATAAAATTAGAAATATTTATAAATTGTATAATGTAACTTTCTTTTACTGCTTTAGGTTCAGACAAATTTTCTTGGAGTGAGAATTATGCCGGTTCTTCAGGTCTTAAGTCACCCCTTTCTTCATTTCTCACCAATTCTTCTCCTTTTGTTTATGTTGATCAACTGGAAATGGATAAATATGACCAGCAGCTCACGCTACTTCCACTCTTGGCTCAACCAAATGAATATGTACCTGATACAGTCGATCTTATTTTAGATAGAAAAGCAAGGTATTATTATTATTATTATTATTATTATTATTATTATTATTATTATTATTATTATTATTATTATTATTATTATTATTATTATTATTATTATTATTTGAACTTGGAAAAGTTTATTTTTAAAAGACTTTTTTTAAATTTTACATAATTTTTCATACCTCATTCCTCCTCTCCTGATTGCTAAAATGCCACCCTGGGCAACTCTCTAGTTTGGCCATACCGTAAACAGGGCCCTGTTTATATGCATTTATATTCAACCCATATTGTCTACAATATTTACTACAGAAAAATATACTACTATGTATCTTTTTATTTTATTTTTTTCTCTCTCTCATTTATAAATAACTCAATTATATTTATTATTATTATTATTATTATTATTATTATTATTATTATTATTATTATATTTCTCTAGAGGTATTTTTAGAACTATCTTATTTTTTTTTGCAAGTAAGGAGAAGTGTAGAAAACTAGAGACTGTACGAAGCCACACTGGTCATCAAAGGTTGTCCTATTCCTAACTTTTGGTTCATACATTTTCCAATAAAGGAAGTCTTGCAATTTTTTTTATTAGTTCTTTATAACTATCTCGTACAAAGAGAATTCTGCCATGTCAGCATCGCGTTCAACTGGAGTTCTTCTAAATATTATTTATAACGGAAAATAATCTGAGTAAAAAACAGAACAAAACTATATGAACACCTAAATCAATCATACGCGTTCATCTCCTATTTATAAACGGTTCGTAGTGATCTACAAGCTATCACATACTGATATCAAAGAATTATGAAAATGAAATGCTTTATTTGAAAAAGTGTTTTTTAATTCCGACAAATTGTCTTCTTTATTTTCGTATTAAAACCCTGTAGTTTTCCTATCATGGTTTAAATGAACTTTCTCTCATGAACATTGTGAAGGAAAAAAATTATATACCGAATTATATCTTTCCTGAGAAATTCTCCTTCTCTCAGAAAATATTTCCCAAAATTCTTTTCAGTCTTACATCAATATTTATTTTTAAGAACCTCTAATAATTTTATAAGTCTTTAGCATACCAAAATCCTTTCATAAGTACGGGGCTCACACAAACTTATGCCCAATATTAAGTAAACGAACTAATATAGTTGTTATACAGCTTTCTCATTACTTACTTGCTCTTATAAGCAACATTGTTGTATGATTAACATTTTATTAGTTCTATTCAGGATTGAAAATTTCAGCTTAATGATTTTATTGGATTTTTTTTTATTTGCTTTATTTTGAAATCCACAAAATCTTTAATAACAAAACATTCTCCTAAACTGATTTTATACAACATTTTTATCTCTTTATATACCTAATATAAACGAGAATTTTATTTTGTTCGGTTTTACAAATCTAATCATATCGGCGTACAATAACATCAACCCCTAGGTTTGGAAGTGAGGAAAAACAAGCTTATGAGTTTTAAAATTGCAGCAAAAGCTTCACAGATATACTTCTTATATTCCACTGAATCCAGAACATTCAAAGAGCACTCAAATTCAAAATAGTCTTTAGATCCATTAGTATGGAGAATGCAAATCACTTATACAAGCTAAAAATTGTTATACTCGTTAAATGAGATATAAAAACAAGATACAAAATTAATAATATAATGAAATGAAAAATAAACTATGTGGAATAAGAAAATAATAACATGAAATTAAAAAATCCTGTTTTTTTTTTTTTTAAATCAATACAATTTCATTGAAACATTTTCACTTTAAATTTTTGAGAAATAATGATATTTCATTTTTGATACAAAATGAAAATTGGTATTTTCTGATGTTGGTATTCAGATTTAGATATTGTTTTCGGGGATCAACCTAGTTCTGTACTATGTTTTCAAGTTCATCATTAATTTTGTTTTATAATGTTTGTAATTTTGTCTTTTTAAGTAACAAGTAAGTTGTAAATTTGCTTTTATAGAATTTATATTAAGAGATTCGAATGTCTTCATTATTTATTTTTAAAATAGAAATATTACATAAAACGTGAACCTTTCTAGTTTTTGGAAATTTGTAAGAATGTATAATGATAAATAAGATAAAAAAACTTCTATAGTGGGATTTGTGAATTTTTTTGTGACAATTTATTGCAGTCCTGCCAAGCTTAGAGTCAAATTAGTGGGTTTCCTAAACTTTTGGAATAAACTGAGAAAGAAACTGGAAGCAAAAAAAAATATTCAGAATATCATCAGAGCATATTAAGAATTAGGAAGGGAATTTTAATTTGACATTTTTATTTCTTTGGATGGATATTGAGGTTATTTGGGATTTTGGAAGTCAGTTTTGTATTTTTTAATAAGTAGTTTTCCATTTTCGGTCGAAAATTGAAGTGTAAGGAACTTTACTTTAAAATATCATTCACTTCTATGGTAAAAAATGTTTGTTATTATTATTAGTAGTAGTATGAACAGTTTATATTTTTAATATTAGTTAACCCATGTTAATTTCTTTTTTTTTTAATTCTTCAGGGAATACTGGCTTTCATTGTTTTGAAGATTCTTTAGAAAATTTTGTAGGAAGAGCTGTTGAGAGTCAGCCAGAAAGCAAAGACGCTCGTGTCAGAGCCGAAAAATTTAGAGAAAAATATTTGCATAGGTTAAGGACTTTGCGTCATCATCCTTTGTTAGTAACAAGTTTTGTTTTTACTGATTAAAAATGTTATGTTAATTATTCTGGTTTAGCTTTAAAACATTTATTCCATTTATAAAACTCTCCCTTGTTTAAGTGATATTGTTATTAGCATATTTTTATCCCTTTTTTTTTAATCTTAAAAGCAGATGGAAGAAAAGTTTATTTATTATTATTATTTATTATTATGTCTTACTCTAAATATTAATTTTTAGTGCTTATGGGAATCTGACTGTTAGAAGTTTACTTGATATGAGAGAACATTGTCTTAACGAATTTGATTTTCCTGATCCTTATTTACAGCAGAAAAAGGTAAGAATTTATTTGTTTAAATATATTTAATATTCTTTTCCCTTAAGTTTTAGAATCATATAATTAATTGATACTGAAGAAGCATCTTCAGCCATGTTAGATACATTTACAAGCGTAGACCCTATACACAGTTGTTATGGATTAGAAATACATTTAAGGAACAAAAATTTATAAAAATATATACTTTATTTAGTTTCTCATTTTATCTATCTATTTTAAAATATATTTCTAATAGTATAAGTATGTCATATATTTCATTGGTAGTGAAAGTTTACGAATCTTTCCATGAAGCAATCATTCTTATATTCATTTGAACATTAATTAATTCAAAGAAATAGTTATACCGACACCCATAAATTTTGTATTAAGAGGCAATTAATGGCTATCTTCAGGGAAAGGCATGCGAAAAGAGTAAAATTTCCTTAAGATCTTGGTTTATTTGTCTGACTAAACTATAAATTGTCGAAAATTGAAGGGTGAGAGATTCACTGTAGTTTTGAAATGTTCTTTGATGGGAAACTGATGCTGTGATTTGGTGAAGAATTTGTATTTTGAATAAAATATTTAATTAGACCTGATTAACATTGCTTCTATTAATTATCTTTATATATTTTTTTGTGTTTTTGAAATCTTTTTTTCGTATTCTAAAAAAATGTTACGATGTTTTATTTTCAATCTCTGTAGTATTGGAATGCTTCAAAATGTTTAGTTTATACTGTTGTCGAGTATCTTTCCTCTCGCTTTCAATAATAACTTTAACATTTTTTTTTTTTTAAAGACGGAGAATGAACAGGCCCTTACGTTCCTGAAAGGACGTCTCAAATATTTGGATTCCCTTTCATGGGCTGAACGTCAGGAAGCTCTTATTCGCGGCATTTTAGCCGGGAATGTTTTTGATTGGGGGGCAAAGGAAGTTGTTACTCTAATGGAAAAAGGATTGGATTTTAACGAAGCTGGGATGCGTCTTCAAGGTAATTTAAACTGCTTTATCTTCATCTTTGTTTTAAGTGAAATGTAGTTTTTAATTAAAAGAAAATTTATATCGTCCAAAGTTTAATAAATTTTACAATTTTTATGACGTCGGGGACTGATATATAAAATAATAAAATATTTTTAAAGCTTATTTGAAAATCAAATATATTTCCAGTTATTTTAGTGAAAATCTAAATTTTTAGTTGAATTTAACCCTTCCAGTTTAATATATATAATATATATATATATATATATATATATATATATATATATATATATATATATATATATATATATATATATATATATATATATATATATATATAATATATATATATATATATATATATATATTATATTAATTATATTTTGGTAATCTTTTTAACAATAATTTTTGCATTTAACATCTGAAATTGCTCAAAAAGTCTCAAGAAAACATGTAAATTATTAAATTCTGTTAATTTTTAAAGCCCGTCCTTGGCTTAGAGATGACTTGGCATTGTGGTTAGATCGGCTAAAAGGGTCCCCCTCATCAGTGTGCCCTTATATTTCTCGATAATTCGGGGTGTGATGTTGTTTTAGGAATTATTCCCTTTTGCGAGAGAACTTCTTAAGAGAGGAACAAAGGTACAACTTGTTTTAAATTCGTTATTTTAAAATATGTGCTCAATATTATAAATATTATAATTATTTAACCACTATATAAAATGAAATGAATATGAAATTCTTTCTTACAAATTTTTTTTTTTTGTTAAAATTTATTAGATGGGAATGTTGAATAGTAATTTTAAGTAAATAGTATAATTACTCTCTCATCAGGTTATTTTGTGCGCCAACAGCAAGCCAGCTTTGAATGACATGACTGCTATTGAACTGGAAGTTCTCATGCGTCTTGTAGTCTCAGTTTGTCCTGTTATTGAATTGGCTCTCAAAGAAGAAAGACTGAGAGTTAGGGCATCAGGACAAGGTTCTCCGTGCCTGGATTTAAGGTACCTTTCTTAGATTGTGTTACTTCTCTCTCTAGTAGGGTAATTTTTTTAAAATTAATACATTTACTTATATATATATATATATATATATATATATATATATATATATATATATATATATATATATATATATATATATATATATATATATATATATATATATATATATATATATATATATATATATATATATATATATAGCAGAGAATTTCAAGGAGAGAAGCAAAATGTTCTGGAAGGAGATAAATATGACAAGGAGGAGGAGGGAAGAGTTAGTTGAAGGAAAGGATAGTGAGTTGGTGCAAGGTGAAATGGAGAAGATATTTTAATGAATTGTTGAATGAGGGCATTCGGGGGAGGAGGGAGTAGTAGAGAATGATGGAGAGGAGAAATCAAGAGGGAGGAGGTGAAAGTAGTGGTGGGAAAGATAAAAATGGGAAAGTCGGCGGGCATGGACGGTATATATATGGCGAGATGATAAGGGAGGGAGCTGAAGATGTGGTTGACTGGCTAGTTAGAATGTTTAATGTGTGTTGGAGTGAAGGGAAAGTTCCTCAGGAGTTGCAGGAAGCGTGTATGGTGCCTATATATATATATATATATATATATATATATATATATATATATATATATATATATATATATATATATATATATATATATATATATATATATATATATATATATATATATATATATATATATATATATATATATATATATATATATATATATATATATATAATAGGAAAAGGGAATGAGATGGTGTGTAAGGATTATAGGGGTATAAGTCTGTTGAGTGTAGTAGGGAAGATTTATGGGAAGGTTCTAGTGTCGAGAGTAAAAGGATTCACGAGAGGAAGAGTGGGTGAGGAACTAGGGGATTTTAGGAAGAGTAGGGAAGCGTGAACCAGATGTTCACACTGAAGATAGTTGGTGAGAGATTGCGTGTGAAAGAAAAAGTTGGGTATGCATATTTTATGGACTTGAGAAAAAAAGAATATAATAGATTACGAAGCAAAAAGTTGATTAAAGTACTTAGAGAGGAGGGAGTTGGAGGTAGGAGGTGTGGGTGTGCATGTGGGGGAGCTGTGACGGGCACCACCCCACGAGAGTGGGATAAGTGATTAGTGGAATATATATATATATATATATATATATATATATATATATATATATATATATATATATATATATATATATATATATAATATATATATATATATATATATATATATATATATATATATATATATATATATATATATATATATATATGCTGTTCATATAATAGTTAAATATTTTAACCATATAAAGATTTTAATTTCTTAGATTTGTCTCATTTATGAAAGTACAAAGTTGTTTTTTTTTTTTTTTTTTTTTTTTTTTTTTTTTTTTTTTTTTTTTTTTTTAATCTTTAGTAAATGCTAATCTTACCCATGAATTTTATATTGTACACATCTCAACTTTCAGCCTTTTCCATGCTACTTTTCACAATACTCTTTTAAGTTTTGTATAAATTAATAATTTAAAATTTGCTTTGGAGCTGTTGTATCACTTTTCCATTTCATAATAAGTTTTTAAGTGTACAGTATATATATGATGATCATAAATATTTTTTCTGGCTTATTAAACCAAATAAAATAAACACTCATTTTAGGCACTGACTTTAAAACTTTTTAAGTATTTCACTTTAATTGCTAAGTTTTTCTTTTCATTCTTAGTCGCCTAACGCAGTCTTTGGTGGAAGAAATTGAGGAGCTTAGTTGTGATTTGGTCGTTATTGAAGGAATGGGAAGATCTCTTCATACAAACCTTAATGCAATTCTTACATGTGATACTTTGAAACTTGCTGTGATAAAAAATAAATGGCTTGCAGAGAGGTAAGTATTATTTTCTTTTTTTTAAACTGATAATATGCAACGAAACATATTTTATAGTAAATGTAAATGAAAATATAATTACTGCACCAAACATTTATTATTATTATTATTATTATTATTATTATTATTATTATTATTATTATTATTATTATTATGTAGTGATCGAGTTTTTGCTTTCCTGCTGACCTTGAATATTTTATATAAAATCTATCTTTCCATACTGTTCGTTTTCTGTTTTGTTTAGGGATTCCCCTTGTTGTTAGTTTCCTAGCATGGTATAGCTGCATTCCAGTGAGCTGTGGGGATTCCTGTACATTTACGCTAATATATTATTATTATTATTATTATTATTATTATTATTATTATTATTATTATTATTATTATTATTTGTCTTTACCTCAATCGCCACAAGGTGGTGTCCTTAACTCGCCTTCGTAAAGTTCATTTCCACGTTACCCTTATGTCATGGGATGAACCTCCAAATGTTGGTTTCGGCGTTCTTAATGCTCCCCTTTTGTTCATCACTTCCTGTTTGGTTGTCCCGTTTTGCAGCTTTTCAGACGGAGATACTGTCCAGACTTGTGGTGTATCCCCTTTGGGGACTGTCTTATCTTTTATCTTGTCAGAATCCTCATCATTTCTAACCGACGCCATGTTTGCCTTTCTTGGATACTTGAACCCAAAACGTGCTAAATTTGACCACCTTAAATTGTTCGTTCCTTCGTTTTGTCTATGTGTCTTCTACGGTGTTGGTCCTCAACCTATTCTTACCGCTCAAAAAAATTTTTTTGTTTTAAATCCTTTTTTTTTCTTTTCTAATTAGTTGGATTTTTATCTTTGTATTTTTTTTTATTTATTATTTTTTTACTTTTAAATTCTAATTTCTTATTCATTTATATTTCTAAAATCTCTTATTTTACAAATAGCAAATAATTTAATATTCTCAAAGATATATTAAAAATTTAGGTTTAACCTTTGCATTATATAGGCTATAATACAATGTAATAAACATTGATTTGAATTAAATTTATTTCTTGGTAATAGTAACATTCCTATTCTTCATATAAAAATATATTATTTTAAAGCAAAAGACATTTATTGCTATACTCGGCAATCGTCGACTATCAAGTCGAATGCTCTTGTCTGAACATATTCGTCATTTTCCCACTCCTTGATCATACTTTCCTTATGCTAAATTATCCCACATACTGTCGGAAACCTCCACCTTCAATAGTTGCTTAAAATTCGTTTTTCTTCATGAAACTAAAGTTACCTCATGACATCTGAGTACAGTTTTCCTTATACACAATCCTGGTGCTTATAGAACCCGTCCATAAGATTTCATCGTAGTATGACCGTTATTGGTATGGTCTCTGACAGATTCTGTGCATTTACTGCAGAAAATTATAATAATAATAATTTCACAAAAATCTCAAACTTTATTTAGAGATTGCACATTTACAGGTTTTTAATTTTACAGTAGGTCATATACTACTAAAAATAATAATAATAATAATAATAATAATAATAATAATAATAATAATAATAATATTTTCTTTTCTAGGCTGGGTGGGGAACTTTTTGCTGTACTATGTAAATATGAACCACGCAAATCTTCCAAAAATTGTTCACCTGAGAGGGACTGTGTGGAAAATGATTCCAACAGTTAACATATTCCAAAGGTTTCAGTCTTATTTTTCCAAGTTTTATCTAGTTAAAAAGCAATTTCAATAATATATTTAGAGGAAAAAAATATTTTAACCCCCCCCCCTTTATTTTTTTTTTTCCATTCTTAAAATTTTGGAATCTTTCTTTTTTTTTTTTATTCTGCCTGCTATATAGGTAAATAAAGTAAATAAAAGTGGTAATGGTGAAAATGTCTTAAAATTTTAAGGGAGTTGTATTCAGTATATGTTAAAATTTATATAACTTTTTAATGTAAATGCTTAGAAAGGTTCGATTTCTTTATATATATATATATATATATATATATATATATATATATATATATATATATATATATATATATATATATATATATATATATATATATATATATATATATATATATATATATATATATATATATATATATATATATATATATATATATATATATATATATATACTATATATATATATATATATATATATATATATATATATATATATATATATATATATATATATATATATATATATATATATATATATATATATATATATATATATATATATATATATATATATATACCTATATAATATAAAATAAATACACAACTTTTAAATGTTATAGTTAAATTCATTTGAATTGATTCTCATTTACTATGTCATAGTTTTTGGTAATATTCAAAAAAGATTATGCTAACTTATTTAAAGAACCATATATATATAATAATTGCTATGTAAAAATTTAAAAAAAAAAGTTTACCCTATTCAATTTTGATGTATAATTTAAAAATATTTTAATAGGGTGTGGGGCAGGAAAGTAATATTTGGCTTGGACTCTGACTTTAAAAACATTAGCACTCGTCTCTGGGTTCTTAAATAGTTTGATTTGAGCACAGAGTTGAAATTCGGCACTAACAAATTTTTTTTTTAGAGTTAAAACAATTGTTTAAACAAATTCCTTCTACTGACTGGTTCCACTCCTGACTGTATAGAATGTTTTTAAATTTATATAATTCTATTCCTAGATTAAAAAAAAATTTTTTTTTTTTGAATGTTTTTTTGTGTTATTTTATATATATAGATTTAGGCTCCAAACGCTTTAAATATTTGTCTATTTACAGGTTTTAATGTATTTTACTTGTTCTTTTGCCTAAAATATAAGAAATATTTATATGTGTCAAATTTTTGTTAAATTTGATGACATCGTGTATGTTTCAAATACAAATAGCAAACTCAGGGTTATTAAATATTTGTTGGTATAAACTGTTAGTTATTATTATTGTTGGTTATGCATTACAATAATTATATTTTTTACACACTTAGTTTTATTCTCTATCTTCAACCTCCTATGGAAAATCTGCTCATACCGTCAGATGACCATCAAGCTAGAATGTTGTGTAGAGGTATCTAAACATTGTTTTTAGATTTATCTGGGGATGAAAAGGATGATTGGTCTCCCTCAGAAATAATTTGGGTAATTATTAAAGATTTTTCCGCTGATGCCGTCATTCTATAATGTTGAGCCTTGTTTACCAGTTGTTAGATGTAAGTTTGTGTGTGTCAGGTAGTTGTGGATATAGATGGGATTTGTGTCATGATGGTTATGTCATCAGTGTGATATATGAACTTTGCACTTGGTATTTAGGGAATAGAGAAGTCGGCTGTAAATAGGTTAAAGAGAAGGGATAAAACGACTCCCAGAAAGGCACAGTTTCTGCGTTTTACTGTTTTGAATAGATGGTTTTTATTAGATACTTAAGCTGTGCCTCCAGATAAGAAATTTGAGGTCCGTTTTTTGGAAGTTCTATATTTGAGAGAGTTTTTTTGAATGAGGATTTGTCTGGGAACAGTATCAAAGGCTTTGTTTATGTCTATGATTGTTTTATTAAGGGCATCTGGTAACATCATTTTTCCCAGTTAGGTACATGCGAGAGCTCGAATTGAAACATCCCGAAACCCTTAGTCCGTAGTGAGGATACAGAAGAAAACCTGCCCTTTTTACCTTCGACTTTACACTCGAACTTATGCTAACCACTGAGAAAACCGTCCTGTTCTTGAGTAAATTCGGTCTTCACGGCAGTGTCATGTAGCTCTTGAAATGGTTCAGAAACAGAGTTCCTAGTGGTGGAGACTATTCGAGGAAAAACCCATCCCGCTCCTATGGGTCAGAGTTTCGGAGGTAAGGAATTCTAGCTTTTTGGTTAGGACATCTTTCGCGACCTCCAGTTATTCTCTTTGTTCATCTGTCATTAGTTTTATTGTTATGCTCATCCATTTCAGGGTTATAAAAAGGTTAACTTATTTATGGTTGTCAAAAAAAATTATTGTTTTAAAGAAAACTATCCTTTCCTCGGACAGGAAAATGTGAGAGCTCGAATTGCCAATGTTATGTGCAGCTCCTCACCTCATTCCGGACATATCGATCATGAGGGACCTTAGGTAATTTCGTTTACTAGAATTTTCAAATCTCTATGCTCTCATCCGTCTTCCCAGTAAATTATGATTCTCGGAACCGCCTCCGGGATATCAGAGTATTGCTGGATTTCTCTGTTTTTGTACCGGAGTTTTTTTAGCGTAACCTCATAAAGTCGTTTCTTCCTAAGTGAGTCATTAGAAGGTATACTAGGCACTATCGAGAGCTAGGTGATCTCAATTTGGAACTGTTCCATCTGGTAAGTGTCGTTTCCAGAAGTGTAAGCTCGAAACTTTATAAAACTGCCAAAAATGGGCAATATTTCCGCCCTTTCCACCCTGTACACAATTCGAAATATCTCAAAGGGCACAATCTTCGTGATAGAGGGACAGGATTAAAACTGCTATATTGTGTCACATATAAAAAGCAACCCTTTACTGGTTACCAATTTGTATAAGTTTTCCTCTCAAAATTAGCTCACCTTTTCTCCCTTCTAAATAAAGATTGTATTTTACTGTTTATGATGTTTGTCAGTATATCCAATTCTGTTGCCAGAATTTTTGACAGTTCCATAACGATTGGCGATCTTATCCAACATCTCCATGCTGCGACAGGGATCATCTTATAGATTCATACCCTGTGATCTTGCTGCCCAAACCCATACCTCAAAGGTCATCATTCTTTCTACTCCGTCCACTTTCCTTTATACAAACTTGAAATACAGATTCTGAAGCTCTGCACTCTATTTAAACTCTACCAGAGAGAGGGAACAAAAATAGCCAAAGAATAATTATCGTATGTTCCTCTGGCAACAATTAGTTCCTTAAGTATCCACTTTGTTACCACACATCATGTGTTCCTCAAACGTGTTCCACTCTACCTCTCTCTGGGATTGCAACACGCTACGACTACAAACTGCAATTTGCCTTCTCCCGTTCAGGGCACGCGGTCATTCTAGGCTCAGGAAACAAGGTAAACTCTTTAGCATGTGAAGAATGTCTCTCACCATCTACAGAACTACAAACTTGACCACCTGTCAAATCTCTCCCCCCTACTAGGATATTTCCTACCAGGCAACAGGATATTTCTTTTGACCTTAATGACAACTAAGAGCCTTTTCGGTAAGATATACGCACCGGTCTTCCAATAGAAATTCACAGAGGTCATTCACCTGTTCGTAATACTATTACTGAAGTTGAATTCACACCTTCACTACAAGTTTATTCCCTTCAATATGGGGCCTAAGAATTTTTGAGGTTCTCTTCCAAACGCTCTTCCGAAATTTCAAGAACAATGGGGCAATTGCTCTTTAAGAATAAGAAATCAAGAATTAAATAACATTCGTGTTTGAATATTATAATAGATTATTATTCCCTCGAACATCCTGACTCTGTGAAACGGGAGAGCACACGGATGGACACGCAACTAATGGTACAAATTACTATTTCAGACCAGCTCCTAAACTGAAGGAGTCGATTGCAATGACAATACTTTTCCCTTACCTTCAGTTTTATCAGTGGTTCATAAAAATAGCAGTCTTCAACTGTAAACGGTGAGCTACATTACAACTCATTCTGTGATACCTGCTATACTCTTATAATAGTGGAGCTGACAACATTAGGATACAGAAGCCTCTCGCCAGTACTTTTGAAGACAATTCAATCTTGAATACTAGATCGATCTCTTGTACATCTCACCTACCGTTTCACATATATCTTCATCAGAACCTTCCTCTTTCACTGAATCAGACAGAGTTCTAGGTGGGGAACACTGATTTTTAGTGTGCCAAAAAGAGGATGTATAACGGCCACCAAGGATACTCAACCTATAACCACAAGAGTAGTAGCAGACAGATCTGTTGAATTTCCCATTATGGTTAAGTTCATACAATAGAATTGCTACTGGTATTCTAACTTCGATGAGTTAGTCAGATATAAAATTTCACCATCCAAAAGTAATTTACATTCAAGAAGTTCAGTTTCGCAGCCGAAATGTTAAGCACTAGCAAAAAATTAATCATCAAAACGAATCGTCATTTTATTTAAGTATCTCCTCAGCCTCTCCTCGCTTTGGGAGATTTCTACTTACACCATACCATTATGGAAAGATCATACAACTTTCCCTAACGCTGGTTGACTGATTGAATGTTTATAAAAGTTTTCTCCTTGGGACGCTTAAGCACAGAACTTAACACTTTAACAAATTGACATTCATTTATCAAATTCTACTTGCATGGTGACATCTCCGTTTGCTCTATTTCCATCATAAACATCTATTTATGCGAGACATCTTTTCTTTGCGAAAGTGACCATTATTCAATCATTGTCACTTCTTTTTGCCTTATTCCCCAGTTTTAAATTCGAATTTAAAACTGGAGAGTCTTATTTAATCCCGTTTACGATGAACAACAGGTCCGCGAAGTCTTTCCAAATAACAAATTGGCCTAAGCAGTATTATCTGATCTCAGGAAGCCTTAACGACACCAAAGAACAAAGAACTAAGTTCAAAGAGTGAAAGAAAATTTCATCAATGAATATCTCATTACGGAAAACATATTAGTGATCGGAAAAATGATTAGAAATATTAAGAGGTTTCCAAAACTCCTATTTAAGATAGATTTGAATATTTAAAAATAGCAATGATTTAATAATTAGACGATAGTCAGAAGGGTGAGAGGTGTATACCCTTCTCTGACCTAAGTTGAAAACCACAAGCTTTCGGCAGAAAGGGGGGGGGGGAAATAAATAAAAGTAATAATTATGAATAGAAACGAATTTTGGAAGTGTACCGTAATTTCAAATTAAAATTTTTCCTTTCTGAAAAATCTTTGAAAAATAAATGAGTCTTTTGCATGTAAAATATTCATGAAACTAAAAATTTAAGTATTTATAGAATATGACTTACCAAATGTATTGCAAAGGTTTTTTTTTTTTAAATTTTATTCTTTTGATAAATAAAACTCATGTTACTGACAAACTATATTTGCAAAACAAATTTTTTTTCAGACATCATACAAGTAAATTTTCCTTAATATATTTGTAAATTAAACTAATAAAAAAGGTTGGAAATGCGTTTTATTAATATATATATATATATATATTATATATATATATATATATATATATATATATATATATATATATATATATATATATATATATATATATATATATATATATATATTATATATATATATATTTTTTTTTTTTTTTTTTTTTTTTTTTTTTATTTTTTATAATATATATATATATATATATATATATATATATATATATATATATATATATATATATATATATATATATATAATATATATATATATATATATATATATATATATATATATATATATATATATATATATATATATATATATATATATATATATATATATATATATATATATATATATATATATACAGTCTTAAAGATTATTATCACAATGTGCATCTCAGATAAACATTCTAGTTTTATCTTTTTCAGCATTCATAAAACATTAAAAATTGAATAATTTTTTAATTATATCATACCAAAATAAATTTTTTCCAATATATATATATATATATATATATATATATATATATATATATATATATATATATATATATATATATATAATATATATATATATATATATATATATATATATATATATATATATATATATATATATATATATATATATATATATATATATATATATATATATATATATAGTAGCATATAGGAATTATTGCACACTATTTTAGATTTACTTTTTCAAATAAAAGTAGCATTTGGCAATGTAAATAGGCGTAATTGATATTAATATATCGATTAATATTGAATTTTCAATACTTAGCTTTATTTTTAAAAATATATACTACTAATACAAAAAGTATGTGCTGGGCAGAAACAATTTTCAACGGGTAACTCTGCCCCTTCTTCCACTCCATTACCATCTGACCCGTGAGTGGCGATGAAATATAATCGATATACGAAATAAAAGTTGTTGGTTTTTCTGTACTTAAATTGTGACATTTGTGGCAACAAATTTCCTATAATATTTTTATCCTTTGCATAAAAATTGAAACGGTATGATATAATTAAAAATAATAAAAAAATTGTATTTTTTAAAACTAAATTTAAAAACCTATTAATTATAACAACCTAAGATATTCTTCTATTAAACATATCATATATTAAAGATAATGGCAATAAAACAGTATCGTACGAAAATACAAAGTTCTGCGCAACTATAAATGATAAAACCATTAATATAAATGAAGTTCTAAATACATTTGAACTACTGTAAAATTGACAATAAGGGCACTGGTATGAACCACAGACCTCGCACACGTCAAGGGCCGACAAGGTTGTTGTGTTTAAGATTATTTGCTCGAAGCGTTCTGAAAATTTAAAATTAATAATAATAATAATAATAATTACAAGCTCATATGCGAATCCCAAAGGGATACGCAGATGTTCTTGTTGGAGGTGGAGGTGGATGTGGATGTTGATACTGAGGCAGAATTGAATTATGAGGTGGAGGTGGAGGTGGAGACCGAGGCAGAAATGAAGGCTGAGGTGGATGTGGAGGTGGAGGTTGAGACGGAGGCAGAAGTGTATGCGAAGGTGGAGGTGGATGATATATATATATATATAT
>SEYY01025083.1:40000-50000 GCA_009176605.1 Armadillidium nasatum
TAAATCCAATAAAACTGATGTGTGTTTTATGACTGGAGCACCTTCAGGCTAAAATATTTAAAATATTTTTTTTATTATTATTTAGTTTGCTTTTTTTAAATAATTATATGTACTAGTATGTTTTTTTCCTGTAAAGATTAGGTAATCAAAAAAAAAACATTTCTAAGGAAAATTACCTTTACTTCGATCTCCCAAGATTCTTCGTCCCACGCTACTTGTGTTCTCATCTTTATAACAATTTCTATAGTTCCTGCTTGTTTTTTTATTGCAAATGGCAAGAACACCTCTACAATTGCTTCAGGTCCCACCTAATTAAAATAACAATATGAAAATAAGTAAGGACGCACTATAATATAACCTGAAGATTTTTTGATTAGTGTTCAAGAAGCCGCCCGGACTTTATGGGTAAGTATGTCAACTTGGCTAGAAAGCCAACTTCAGGGTAAAATCGAGTAAAGGTATTACTAAACTGTGCAACGGTATGGGTTAAAAGTATAAAGCCAGGGTAAAAACAAAGTTGTAGAATGTAATAAGTGACTTGGAAAAGATAAAATTTTCCAGGGAGGAAAATAAATATAAGTTTTGTATTACAAAACTTATACTTATTTTCCTCCGGGGAAAATTTAATTGATTAATTGATTTAATTGATTTAATTGATTTAATTGATTAATTTAATTGCATGGAGAATATATTGGAGAAATTTGTTCCCGACTTTTTATAAATAATGAATGAAGGATAAAGCAAGAAGTTAAGTAACGTGATATATAAGATAAAATCATTTTCAGTTCTATAACGCCAAAATTATATTATATTATTCTTTTAAACTTAAATTATATCACATACTGGTAGAAAGTGTTGGTGTTCTCCTGTAGATAATCTCGGTCTGAAGAAGTCCACTAAGCCTTTCTCTTCTACGTATACGAAATTATAATCCTCGCTTTCCGGAATTACAAGAAGAACATATTGTTCGAAGGGCATTGAATTAAAAATAGCAGTACGAACTGACACCTGTAAAGAAGTCATTGTCCTCTTTATCCAAAACAAGATAATTTATTTCAATTGACATTAAATATTTAATTATCCTTCGATCTTCATTATAATCTAATGGATTATGATCATCCATTGTTGCTTCTATGTTTCGTTATTCAAAAATTTTAAATTAAGATCAAGACTAATGTAGAAAAATTTTAATTTAAAAAAAAATATAATATATATATATATATATATATATATATATATATATATATATATATATATATATATATATATATATATATATATATATATATATATATATATATATATATATATATATATATATATATATATATATATATATATATATATATATATATATATATATATATATATATATATATATATATATATATATATATATATATATATAATATATTATATATATATAACTCACAAGGTTAAGAGCTATTGTGTGAAAATTAATAAACTAGAACAAATCTACAATTACTTTCTCTCTGGGAATGACAACAGATCACACTTATAAAATTAAGTCACAAATATAATCAATTCTATTTACCTGTTCCCCTCTCCTACAAATTGTGGGTCCCTCAAGCCCCAGAAAAACTGGTGGATTGGAAGTAAACTGAAAATTGTAAGACAAATTTACATTTATTTAAAATTCAAAAATTAATTATTTTCCTTACTCTCAATAACATACTTTTAAATGTAACTTGAATTATATGTATCATATTGAACTTTATTGGTATATATTACCAATTGTGGTTCGAGGAATGCAAATTCCAAATTCTTGATGAACAGCTACTCCTTCTATGACCCAGTCATCTTGGGTTCTCGGGATCTCTAGTCCAATTTGCTCATTACCACCGTGGTCTTCAAATAAGAAAATATATATAAAAAAATATCCAATAAAACCTTCATGTAAGGAAAAATATAAAAAAAAATATCGAATAAAACCTTCGAATAAGAAAAAGTACCCACTAAAACCTTCAAATAAGAAAAATATATAAAAAAAACATCCAATAAAACCTTCAAATAAGAAAAAGTACCCACTAAAACCTTCAAATAAGAGAAAATATATAAAAAAATATCCAATAAAACCTTTAAATAAGAAAAAGCACCCACTGAAACCTTCAAATAAGGAAAAATATGTAAATTTTTTTTCAATAAAACCTTCAAATAAGAAGAAAGTATCCACTAAAACCTTCAAATAAGAGAAAATATGTATAAAAAAAATCCAATAAAACCTTTAAATAAGAAAAAGTACCCACTGAAACCTTCAAATAAGAAAAAGTACCCGCTAAAAATTTCAAATAAGAAAAAATACCCACTAAAACCTTCAAATAAGAAAAAAATATTTATAAAAAGTACCCTCCTCCCCCCAAAAAAACATCACTTTACTTATTTTTTGATTAGGGTGGACACCCACTTTATTTTATCTCGCTAACTCACCGATATATTGCGTTGCCCAAGCAAAACTTCCATCCTCTGTGTCGAACAAATCTTTCCACCAGGACTGCCTTAAAAGATGATATATTTTTATTTCCGGAATTCCTAAAACAACAAAAAATGACTTAAATATGTAAGTATATATAAATAATGAACAACTGATTAAAAAATATAAAACTATAAGCATCGAGAAATAATAATAATAATAATAATAATAATAATAATAATAATAATAATAATAATAATAATAATAATAATAATAATAATAATAATAATAAAAATAATAATAATAATAATAATAATAATAATAATAATAATAATAATAATAATAATAATAATAATAATAATAATAATAATAATATAATAATATTAATAAACAATAATAATAAAATAATAATAATAACTATAATAATAATAACAATAATATTAATAATAATAATAATAATAATAATAATAATAATAATAATAATAATAATAATAATAAATAATGATAATAATAATATTAATAATAAAATAATAATAATAAATAATAAATAATAATTATAATAATAATAGTAATAATAAAATAATAATAATAAATAATAGTAAATAATAAATGTTATAATAAAATAATAATAATAATAATAATAATAATAATAATAATAATAATAATAATAATAATAATAATAATAATAATAACAATAATAATATTATAATAAATAACAATAATAATAATAATAATAATAATAATAATAATAATAATAATAATAATAATAATAATAATAATAATAATAATGATAATAATAATAAACATTTATAATTTGTTAACAGTTTAGTTCGAACTTTTCTAAGTTGATTATTATGATATAACTATATATAAAGTTATGAAAAATTAGGAAAGTTATTAAAGTAATAATTGATATGAGCAAAATCTAATTTAAATATTATTATACTTTCCAACTTTCAAATTACTTTCCAAATACACACCTTCTTCACTGGTTCGAGTTGGAAAATACTGATAATTACCTAAGTAAGAATAATATATATATATATATATATATATATATATATATATATATATATATATATATATATATATATATATATATATATATATATATATATATATATATATATATATATATATATATATATATATATATATATATATATATATATATATATATATATATATATATATATATATATATATATATATATATATATATATATATATATATATATATATATATATATATATATATATATATATATATATATATATATATATATATATATATATATATATATATATATATATATATATATATATATATATATATATATATATAAGAACTATTAAAATAGATAAGAAATTTAGTAATCCTTACACTCTCTTTCATCTGAGCCATCTTTACAATTGTTAACACCATTACATATATCTCTAAATTGATAACATGTTCCGTCTCCGCATTCTAGAAGTCCTAGAGAAATCTCACAATTCCCTAGAAAGGAATAAAAAGGACTTATAAATATTAAAATCTTTAATTAATTATAGATAAGAGATCAACTTCGTCAAGAGCAAAAACATACCTAATGAAGGAGAGCTTGAATAGAACCTTTTGTCTGACAAAGGGGAAAGACCAGTTGACTGAAACGTTTCTCTGACGTCTCCTTCAGTGTCGCCCGAGGTCAGCAATTGAACGGAATATGGATCTGCTCTATTTCGTGGTTGTATCGTCACTTTTGAAACAGTTCTATGTTCATTACACATATATATATATATATATATATATATATATATATATATATATATATATATATATATATATATATATATATATATATATATATATATATATATATATATATATATATATATATATATATATATATATATATATATATATATATATATATATATATATATATATATATATATATATATATATATATATATATATATATATATATATATATATATATATATATATATATATATATATATATATATATATATATATATATATATATCTTTAATTATTCCTATTTTTAACTCTTACAATGTTTTAAAAGTTTTTTTTTTATTTATTATTTTCTTTTTAAGAAACTCTACAATGTCAAGCTAATTTGAGGCTCTTCGTAGTTTTCATTCCTTGTAATCTAGGGACAATACTTATTAAGAATAAAAAACTTTTGATTTTTCTGCAAATTTGATAATTTTTATTTTGTTCGGAATCATAACCGAGTTAGTTAGCACTAGACTGGGTAAGCGTACTCAATTGCGAGGTTTCCATGATCTCTTGGTTCTCCAACTAAAAAAAAAAAAAAAAAAAAAAAAAAAAAAAAAAAAAAAAAAAATTTGACCTCTTGCCAAAAGCATCTTTAAAAACCTCTGCAAATCAGTCCTTCCCTTTGATTTTTGAACTTTTGAATCAGTAGCAAATACAATTAATAAAATCCTGTAGGACTCTATTATTCTCTTCCTAATACTGTCAGTTATCCCTTGGCTTTACCCTGATCAGGTGGACGTTTGGAGCGCAAGTGCACTGAATGGGATCCATCCACATGTTTCAGGATACACTTCTGTGTCTTGACTCCAATCTTCGTTCAACTTTACCCACTATACCTTATTACTAAAACTTTTCGTCAGTGCTTGAAGTGTATTGTATGTCTAATCGACTCTGAAGAAGAGTAAGAGTAGCTGTTCCGAACCTTTTATTTATCGTCCCTAATACTCTAGATGATTTCTGTTTAAGATGTTTGAATCTTTCAGCAGTTTTGCCCTCCTTCTTTACTACTATAAGTAAGGGTTTCAATGTTCGAGACTAACTGATGATATGTTTTCCTACTGTACAGATTTAAGGTCTTCTGCCATTTCGTGATTGCGTTTGACTTATCAAATGCATTTGATCATCCACACATTTTTCTTGTAAATCGCTCTCTAACGGTTGTTGCCTGTTGTGCAGCTTATTTTCTTTCTCTGTTAGTAGTGTTTTTTTTCTACTCCATTCCTAAATTTCATTATTGCCTTCTCAGATTCACTTCTAAATCAATCTATTCCTATGAAACTAGCTTGACTTTCCATTTCTTAGTTCATTTTATTCAGCTCCATCTTTTACATTAAGAGCTGCAGCTCGATTTCAAATTTTCGAATACATTCTTGTTAATTTGAATAGAGTTTCCAGATGGAGTAGGCTTTTGAAACTTCAGCTCTTTAATTAAATACCCAATATCGACTACTAACTTATCTATCCCTTTTCAATTGTTCTTTCGTCAGCTATGTGCACGATTTAAACACCATTGGTTTGAACATTAAAAAAGTGTTTTAGGAAGGAAACTCTTATCACAATGATTTAAATAGCGGCATAAAAGGAACTCAAGGTTCTATTCTCACATGTGGGGGAGGGGGATCCAGTCTCACTCAACTTTTGGATATGGCCAAGCAAAAGTAAGAAAGATTTATAAACTATTCCGAACTTTATAACTCCCTTGAATCGTCGAATTTGAGAAACAACGTTGACATGTTATAAATACATATTTTTAGTAGTGTTCGAGGAATCTGACTACTAGCATTCCATCACTTTCAAGGGCACAGATATGGCAAACGAAGTGGAAACTCAAAGATTTTACGAAGTTATGCTTATCTTCATTTTTTCCTCCTTTTGTTTTATAGAATTCTCAAGCTTTTAAAGAGAGGAAGGAAGAGGATTCTATAAAGATTCTCGCATAAGAAACTTGATTTAGGTAAAATGCACCGTAAATTTAATTTTGTTTCATATTTCCTTCTTGAATAAGGCTATGCCTGTTAGTGATGTTAACAATATCAAAAGTGTATTCATTTTTATCAAATTTTTTTACTAATTCTTTTCAATCGTTTCATTTAATTCATTAATTTACATACTTAAAATTACATTTTTTTACCCTACTTTTACAAAACTAACCTTGGCAAAGGCTCCTGAGATAAAGCTGCTTCAATAAAACTTCCTTTAGTAAGCCTGTTAGTGGGTTGCATATTGTAACTAGTTTGCCTTGCACACGATAGGTAATACAGAGTTCCACTGTCACCCATCACAATACCTTCAACAGTCCTTTTTGTGTGATCTTTATGTTCATTAAGTATAAGTTCGGCCTAAAAAGTAATTTGACTGTACAAGACTAAGCATTTTATTTCAAATTACAATTTATAATAAGATTTTTTTTTTTTTTTTTTTTTTTTTAGCTCAAGAAATTAAGACAGAAATCTGTTTTTGGCAAGTGTGATAAAGTGTTTGTTCACTTTGAACATTTTACGTTGTGGCTAGCTAATATAAAATGTTTCATTATTTCCTTAAGTAAGAAAAATAAATAAATAAAATAAAATAAAAATACTTGGCTTACTTACAGTAAATGAACTCGGTGTCTCAACTGGAATCTTGATAAAGTCTGCATTTATGTCGCCATTCAAATCAACGTGATAAGCCACGAAAGTCATTAATGGGAACATCTCCCTGGAAATAGCCAAAGCTAATGTAGCAACTCCTTCGGCTCCGGCAAATGGCACATCTTCTGTAGATGAATGAACTAGAATACCTTTGCTAAGAACCTGTAGGTACAGAACCCAAAAATTTAGCAGGCCAAATAATATTAAAAATTGTAATAATTCTCAAAAAAATTATTAAAAAAAATGGAACATACAACGTAATGAAACTTCTGTAGTGGAAAGTTGGTTCGAATGTGAAAAACTGCGTATTCTCCTATGATGCCCTTCTCAGTGGTGGAAGTGACATGAAGATGACGTTCATTTGGATGATAATTTGGTTTCCCTTCTAACTTCTCTCCAGCAGTTGTGCCTTCTCCATCGGTGTAAACAGCATTGACTGTCAGAGAAGTAGCGTCCTTTGGGATTTCTAGCGTAAACCTAGTATATATATATATATATATATATATATATATATATATATATATATATATATATATATATATATATATATATATATATATATATATATATATATATATATATATAGTGGAAGTGGCATAGAAGTAGAGTGGCTGACACTTGCTTGGAGTTGCTGTTTCGATCCCTATTGCGGATCCTATATAGAAACTACCTAAAAAGTTCCCATCCTTGAATAGGGCAACATTTCGTTTAATATATATATATATATATATATATATATATATATATATATATATATATATATATATATATATATATATATATATATATATATATATATATATATATAATAAATAAATAAAGAGTTTTATATTTAATTTTAAACTCAATTAATAAAATTAAGTAAAAAAAAAAAAAATTAACAAAATAAGATTTTATCACTATCTTCTCTAGGAAATAAATCAACCGTAAAAATATTGTCCATTTAAATTAAAGCTCAATGAAATTCAATTTTGAAAAAAAAAAAAAAAAAAAAAAAAAAAAAACCCTAATAAAGAAATTGAAAATTCTGGTACTCAAGAACAGCTGATAAGAACCTTACGTAAAAATTCCCGTTTCCCGAAAATTTCCAAACTGCTGTTTCTTGATGTAAGTTTCTTTAGCCAAGATGGCCCTGTAACGTGCGTGTAGAAGCAGGTCTTCGTTCTCATCGTAGGAGTCTGTGTTGTTTAGAGTGAAATAAGTGTTCCCGTACGCACTCTTTTTGAAGGAATCTTTTCCGGAGAGTGTTCCTCTTAAAATATTTTCGTCACTTTCTGAGAAGAATATCTCGGTGAGTTCACCGTCCTCAGACTCAGGTGGTATGTATATCTGTTATATATAATTTCGTTTAATACTTTAAATATCGACTTCTTAATGTAAAAAGCTAAATGTTAAATAATTAAATGATAAAATATTTAAAATTACTTTGCTTTTAAAAAAAAAATATTATTCTGAGCTTTAGAATTTTAAAATATTATATTTGTTGAGAAAATCTCGCTATTTTTCCGCTGCTACCTCTAAAAAAAGAAACACTACGCACCAAATAATATGTGAGAAATAGATTTTATCATTGTAATTTCCTTATTAAAGATATTAAAAAGGGGAAGAAATATTTCTCCATTTTAATCATATTTAAATGATCTTCAACAATCCTTAAAATTTACATTAATTTCAAAGTAAAAATTACATTTCAAAGTTAAATTTCTTACTTCAAAAATTTACGTTTTTAAAATTTCTCTCCATCAATTTCACAGTAGGTAATAGTAGTAGTAATAAATAAAACCATGAATTATGTATGAATGTATATAAATGAATGATACTCTGAATTACAAATGAAAGATATAAAAAATAATACTTTAAGTTATATATGAAGAATGCCACTGTGAATTGAGTTCTTATATAAGAAGAGATTTAATCAATGTGAAAAACAATCAAGTAAAATGTGTTTTAGATAAAAAAAATTTAAATAATAATAATAATAATAATAATAATAATAATAATAATAATAATAATAATAATAAATAATAAAAATAATAAAAAAATAAATAATAATAAAATAATAATAATAATAATAATAAAATAATAATAATAATAATAATAATAATAATAATAATAATAATAATAATAATAATAAAAAATAATAATAATAATAATAATAATAATAATAACAATAACCTGTGGAAGGGTGACAGTGCCTCCTGTTTTCAACACAACAGTTGAAGTGATTTTCAGAGATGAAGAAAGTAAGTCTTCAGGATCAATTTGTTCAAGATCGTCGTAAGCAACATTTACCTTTATATATATATATATATATATATATATATATATATATATATATATATATATATATATATATATATATATATATATATATATATATATATATATATATATATATATATATATATATATATATATATATATATATATATATATATATATATATATATATATATATATATATATATATATATATATATATATATATATATATATATATATATATATATATATATATATATATATATATATATATATATATATATATATATATGTATATATATATATATATATATATATATATATATATATATATATATATATATATATATATATATATATATATATATATATATATATATATATATATATATATATATATATATATATATATATATATATATATATATATATATATATATATATATAATATATATATATATATATATATATATATATATATATATATATATATATATATATATATATATATATATATATATATATATATATATATATATATATATATATATATATATATATATATATATATATATATATATATATATATATATATATATATATATATATATATATATATATATATATATATATATATATATATATATATATGTGTTGTGTGTGTGTGTGTGTGTGTGTGTGTATATGTGATTGTATTGGATATTTCATCAATTTATAAGCGTTTGAACATAAATTAATATTGCTTATATAATTAGTAGTAGTAATAAAAAAAATAGTAAAAATAATAAATAAAAAATAATAATAATAATAATAATAATAATAATAATAATATAATAATAATAATAATAATAATAATAATAATAATAATAATAATAATAATAATAATAATAA
>SEYY01025084.1:0-2500 GCA_009176605.1 Armadillidium nasatum
TCGCCACCACCATCACCTCCGTCTTCTGTTTATTCAGCTTCATTCCCATTTCCTCCATCTCTGTGTTCCATCTCTCCAACGCATTCACAATGCTGCAGCCTCTCTTGTGATCACCGCGGCATCATCTGCATATACAAAGTATCTTCATTTCCTCATATTTAAGCATTCGTCCATGTATAGTATGAAGAGTAGTGGCGAAAGCACGCTACCTTGTCTCACACCAGTTCGCACTTCAAACCATCTTGGTTCTCCAGATCTAGGTCTTACTGCACTCTCGCTTGTGTAATATAGATTCTTAATAACTTTAACCAGTTTCCTATCCACCGCATATTCTTTTCATCCTGTCAAAAGCTTTCACACCAGTTCGCACTTCAAACCATCTTGGTTCTCCAGATCTAGGTCTTACTGCACTCTCGCTTGTGTAATATAGATTCTTAATAACTTTAACCAGTTTCCTATCCACCGCATATTCTCTTCTTCCCAAAACCCTCCATAAGTTTTCACGGGGGATCCTGTCAAAAGCTTTTTCAAGGTCTATGAAGGCCACATATCTCTTTTCTCCATACTCTATCGTTTTCTCAAACATCATTTTCATTGAGAATATCAAATCCATCGTTCCTCTCCATGGTCTGAACCCATACAGTCAGTCTCAATCTTCTCTCCAGAATCCTCTCGTACATTTTCAAGATCACAACCAGGAGTGAGATCCCCTATAGTTTCCGCTATCTCTCCTATCTCCCTTCTTATAGATAGGGCATATCAATGCCTAAGTCCATTCATGTGGCACCTTTTCTTCCTTCCATACTTGGTTGAAAATATCTGTCAGCCATCCAACCATTGCAGGTCCCGTTTTAAGAAGTTCCGCAGGTATCCCATCTATTCCCGGACTTTTACCGTTTTTTAAAACGGACAGTACAGCCCTCACCTCCTCTCGTGTTATCAAATTCTCACCGTTTTCCTGCTCAATCTCATCTAGTTCTCTTTCGCCCTCCTCCTCCCCACCTTCCTGCACGTTCAGTAGCTCTCGAAAATACTCCTCCCATCTCTCATCAATCTCCTCCTCCTCCACTAGTCTTTCTCCGTTTTTATTGAGGACCACAGGGCATTCGTTGTTCACTTTTGTTCTGTATTTATTTGCCAGACCATATATTAACTTTCTCGTACCTTTCATATCGTTCTCCAGGTCCGCTCCTATTTTGGTCCATGACTCCTTTTTAAGTCTCTTCCTTGTATTATCACTTATGTTTCTTGCTTCCACATATCTCTGTCTCTTCTCCTCCGTTCTATTCCGCATCCATTCTCGGAAACATTTATTTTTCCTCCTCACCAAGCTCTTCATCTCATCATTCCACCACGCTGTCTTTTTCGTCCCTCCCATAGTTATCTTCTTTATCCCTATTGTTTGCTTGGCCACCTCGTCCAGACTTTCCTTAAACACACTCCACATCTCCTCCACACCAACCTCCGTCATTTCATCAACGTTCATTCTTCTTTCGTTTATCTGCTCATCGAACTGTTCCTTCTTCTCCTTCAAATTTTCCAACATGTATCTTTCTCGTGTTAGTTTCCTCATCTTAGGCTTTCTTTTCCATCTCACTTCTCCTATCACTAGGCGATGGTCTGCATCCATAGAAACAGACGGTATGCTTTTTACATCCTTAAAAATTCTCTTTTCATTTGTCATAATCAGGTCTATCATGGATTTTTCAGTATACCTCCCCTCCTCTCTGTTCCATCGGTACCAAGTCCATTTGTGACTTTCTTGGTGTCTATAATTTGTGTTCATTATAGATAGTCCGTTTCGCATAGCGAAATCTATCAGTCTCTCACCTTCCTGGTTTCTATCTCCAATTCCAAACGCCCCCATAACCCCTTCTTCTCCCATTCTTCTCATTCCTACATGTGCATTCATATCTCCCATCACTATCTTCGTTCCGATTGCTCTGTCCACACGTTACCTCCAACGCTTCCATAAATTCATCCTTCTCCATTTGTGGTCTGCCTTGTTGCGGTGCATAAATCTGTATCAAATTTAAGATTTCCCCCTCTACATTCAGCGATACCATCACCATACGTTCGTTCACCAGTCTTGCCTCGACCACTCTTCTGTAAAGCTCAGGTTTCATCACCAGAGCTACACATGTCTTTTTGCATACTCCATTCCTTTATATACCATCACGTAACCACCCTGTAACACCCTCGTACCTTCTCCATTGTATCTTATCTCGCACAATCCCAATATATCTATCCTTCTCTCCTTCATCATCTCCACCACCTCCTCCTTATCCTGAGTGACCCCACATTAATTGTAGCAATCCTATAAGTACATTCCTTTTTCCAAAGTCCAAGTCCGCGCCGGGTCTGATTGCCGCAATTATCCGTCCTATTCCGAGGCTCATCATTGGTTTCTTGAGCAGTGTGTCTTTTTAAGTAGCCGGCTTGCTAGGCCTGTCGCCAATATATATATATATATATATATATATATTATATATATATATAT